>JANHFO010002304.1:77974-87974 GCA_032468095.1 Pareas carinatus | reverse complement strand
AAGCACTGCAGTTATTGGTAACAAAGTTGTTAAGTGAATCTGGTTTCCCCATTGACTTTCCTTGTCAGAAGGTTGCAAAAGGTGATCACAGAAATGTCATAAATGTGAGTCAGTTGTCAAGCATCCAAATGTAAATCATGAGATCATAGGGATGCTGCATTGGTCATAAGTGTAAAAAATGGCCATAAGTCACTTTTTTCAGTGCCGTCGTAAGTCAAGGAATATCTGTTTTCTAAATCATAGGGTCTTACTCATTTGCTGTATGTTTTAAGAACCTTCTGCAATTTCCTGCATTTATTGTAATGGTAATCTCATTGTTTTTCTCCCGTTTGCAGAAATTCAGAACATAAACATTTTTTAAAAATGTGCGATTTCTTTGCCTTAAAAACAAAAATACTAATAAAATTGCCTCTCACCGTATCCATAAGCTTGCTATTTCCACCGAACTGTTGTTTGGGAGATCAGATATATATTCCTTTCACATACGGTTGTTCTACAGTCAGTCTGCATACCAGTCTATCTCAATTTCTTCTGGCATCACGAAAAAGCAACATTATACATGGCAAGATAAAAGAAATACTATTCAATCATATTATGTTTTCATACGCAGGAGTGATGCACCGAGTGAAAGGCTGTTTCCTTTGAAAATGTTGATATCTGCCCTAGACTTTCATGAAGCAGAGTTTATTCCTAAAGTAGCTTGCATCTATGCAGGAAATTCCTCTGTTTCTGCAGCACAGCATTTCTAGTTCAGAGGCTAGAAGCTTAGCAATTGTGCATACCAAAATATGGCAAAGGCACTGTCAACACCAACACCAGTCAGAGCAAGTTCAATACAATTTCTTGGGTGACAGTCAGGTGAATCAACCCAGAGTTCTCATTGGAGGTACAACTGATCAGGCTCAAATTATCATATTTAGGACTCAACTTTCTGGAAAAGACTCTGATGCTGGGAAAAGTAGAAGAGAAGAAGATGAGCAGCAGCAAAGTGGATGGACTCAGTTACAGTGGTGATAGGTGCATCCATCGGAAGGCTGAAGAATCATGTTAGACAGGTGTCCCCAACTCCCAGTCTGTGCCAGCAAACCGGGCCACACAAACAAGTCAAGCCCCACTCACGAGATCCAGGCAGTACACAAAACCACGCCCCCTCTGGTCCATGGAAAAACCTTCTTCCATGGAGCCTGTCCTTGGTACCCGAAAGGTTGGGGGCCACTGATGTTAGAGACAGTTTGTCATGGAGAAATGCTATCTACGTGGTGGCTAAGAGTCTAAAACAATCTAATGGCACATAATCAATCAATTGAAGACCACTGTAAGGACTAGAGATTTACAGATTGATATATTTACACTCTAAGTCAGTTTTGCATGTGTTTTTACATTTATTTATTGGCTGTTTGTTTGGCATATGGCAAAAAATGTTGAAAAGCACATCACAATTACATTCTCAATGACCAAATATGAACCTATTTACTTTATTTACAAATTAAAAGGTAAGACGATACAGGCAGTCCTCGATTTACAAGAGTAAATCAAGGCTCAAAGTTACAAAGGCACTGAAAATAAATGACTTAAGACTATTTTTCACACTTCCGACCATTGCAGCAGCCCCATGGTCATGTGAATATATTAAAATATATAGGTATTTGAATAATATTTGCCTTAGATAAGTATGTATAAAACTGTATGGCTTACTGTTAAAATAATTTACTATAATGTGTTTTTAATTCTTGCCATATTTGTTCTACATTATTGTTAAAGACTGCTTTTGTTATTAAGTAAAAAACAATAAAAATTGTAAAAAAAAAAGTGATCCCATGACCCTGGGATACTGCAACCATCACAAATACGAGTCAGTTGTCAAGCTTCTGAACTGTTTTAATCACAATGCGTAAGTCTTCTAGGGTCCAAATTTGAAAGTCTTTTTTTTTTTTGTGCTCCAACCATGCACTTTTTTTAAAAAAACAACTGTCACGGACCTCTTTTATACTGCTGCACATTCCAATCAAGCTCTGAAACATGCAATCAATTTAATCCCTTAAATCGATTGAAAGAAAGAATTAATATTTTTCCAGCTTACCAAAGTTCTCCATTTTAAAGTTTCTCCAGACTTCCTTCATTGCTTAATTCCCCATTGATTTTATTCGCCTCTTTTTAATTTTTTTGAAGGAACGTTGCTTAGTTTCTTCTTTTAACTGGGCCTACAGCATCTTTATTTTGTGGAGTACATTCATGAATTTCTTCTTCTCACTCGGCTGGATGGGTTTTTTATCTTTTGCTTCCATGTTTGTCCTGTGGATGTTTTTCATGAGGTTCCAGGCTTCCTCCTTAATGGCGGCAAGACACTGTTTCTCCCTGACGGGAAAAGGGAATGAGGCAAGCTCAAATGTGCTGGCTGCTGCCCCACGTGTGAACCTGCCTAACTTCCTTCTTCGGACACCTCTATGGGGTGTCCATAGGTATGCTGGGTGCCCCCACCAAGGGAAACAGGACTTCAGCGACTGGGGGTTCCTCGTCGCCTCGCTTTCACCAGAGGATGCCGGAACCGGAAGTCCATCCTTCCATCCTTCTGAGGTTGGTAAAATGAGGACTCAGATTGTTGGGGGCAATATGTTGATATTTGTAAATCACTTGGAGAGGACTGTAAAACACTATTAAGCAGTATATAGGCCTAAATGCTATTGCTATTTCTATTTGCCAGTAGCCCAGAAGCAGGCAAAGATTTTGGAATAGTGATGACTTTTAAGGATACGTTGTAAACCCACAAAATGCAAGAAACAATCAATCACAAAATATGATTGTATTAGAAGGCAAGAGGATGAGATTGTCCATCCTAACCCTTTCTATCACTCTATCCTTTTTTTATAATTCCATCAATCTGTTTCCCCTAGACAGTTTATTTTACTAAGTAGAAGACTACAATATCCAGAAGCAATATCAGAGAAATATCACAAACAAACAAGTTGCAAGTAATCATACTAAAACCCCCCCAAAAAAATTCTGCTGATGCTAACCTTTCTGATTTTTTTCCTAAAGAAACTAAAGTTTTGCTTTCGTTTCAGTGCAGGAGGTCCTGAATCCACTTCATGGAAGCTGCTTCTTTTGACAATAAGCCTGTTCTACATGCCTAGCAACTGAATAGCCCTCCTTATCTCTTTTCTTTTGACCTTTTCTGCTAATTTTGACCATTGCAGCAGCTAAGCTTCCCTTTGAGAAAAGACTAGGAAAAAATAAAGGTTAAATTAAATGTTCTGAGACAACGGTGTGCATACATACACACACACATACAGAGGGAGGGGGAGAGGAAGGGAGGGAAAGAGAATAAGAGAGAGATTTTGCTTCCTTTATTTTGGAAAGAGGGAAGAAAGTCTAGTTTCAAGGGGCTTTATTATTAAGTAATGAGCATGATTTTCTGTGTGCTCCGTGGAAAAGTAGTCTGAAGCATTTTGTAACCCTGATGACTTTTATTTTATTCAAACCACTCATGAAGAGGCGGAGCTCTGTGAGATCAGGTATCAAAAGATTCGTGCTGTTTTAGAAGATCCTTTGATAAGAGAGCCCTTTCTGGCTGGCATCCTTCCAGCATTTATCCTTTCTTCTCCTCTCACCATCCCTCCTCTCCCTTTTCCTGTGTGGTCTGTTGTCCATTTTGTGTCCAGATGCTATTGAGGAAAGAAAAACACCCCATAACCAGGAGCAAATCATTCAACTTGCTTTGCAGGCTGCAAGATCCACAGTAACCTCAATGGCTGTCAGCCAAGATCCACTCTAAGAAAAGTGAAGGCATCAATGGGTTTTGTGAGTCTGGCTTTTGTTTTGTTATGTTATGTTATGTTTCTTTTTAAACTCTTCCATGTCAGGCCTGGCTGTACTCTATTTGTTTTCTTAGGCAGACAGATCTGACTCTCCCTAGACTCGACTGAAGGATCTGTCTTTTGTCTACCATGTTCACCTGCAAAAAGCCAGGAATGAAATCAGCCTTGACAAAACCTGCAAACAGGCCCATTCACTTAGACTGTATTGTGCTTTGTTTGTTTGTTTGTGTTTATTTCATTTCAGATTTTATTAATCCAACCCTTCCCCAAACCACAGAGCATCCCCAAGGAGATTTCCAAGAGAAAGGAAGAGTAATTAGTAGAGGAAAAGCACAAAACTGTATGCACTTTCAAATTGAAGAGAAAGCTGCCTAGTTAGGGCCTGCAGTTGTATAGATGGTACATTTTTAAAAAAAGTTATTCCATAAACAAAATAATTTTCTTTCTCTTAATAAACAAACCAGGACAGTTCTCATCATGGCACAATAATAAAAAACCATATTAAACTTGTATAGATATATATATAAACTAAGCCATTTGTACTGTAGTTTACACTACAGAGTAGTCCTCAACCTATTGTTAGCCCCCTAGGCTTAGAATCAATGTTAGGAACAAGCAGATGGTGCGTGCAGCAAAAAATGCTGTGGGCTAAGAGGTAGCAATGGCAACCAGTATCACACAGGCACAGAATACAGTAGGTATAAAAGTCTTTATAAACAGAAAGCTAAACACAGTCCAGTATTCTAAGTCAACAGTCCAGTTATCATACACAGTCAAGCAGTCCTTTTACTAACCAAGTTAGCAAGTAGTCTTCACCAGCAATTTCACCAACAAAGTTGGTCAGCAATCTTCAGTGGCAACACACAGGATCAAATACAGAAGCAAAGCAGAGTCGTAGAATATCGAAGGAGGGAGAGTGCTCTCAAGTCTCCTGCTTTTATAATCAGTATCCTGGTTCTAAGCAATTAGCACGACTCAGCATGACTCAGCTAGTCAGCCATTTTGTAAACCAACCAGTTAGGTGCTTATAGGAACCATAATCCATATAACCCTAACATCAGCAATAATATTTAGGATGATTAAAGCTAAATAATAAAATAGATTGTAAAAATGGAATAATCTTGAAATATATACTAGACTAAAATTGGTAAATCAGGATATGGTTGACATAACACTTATATAAATGAAAACTGAATGTGTTAAGAAATTGTTTAAATTTATAATAGGATGAAGGGACAGGTGTTAATATTTTTAAGATTATATGATTATATAAACACTAAGGAAGGATAAACAATAAGGTTATCCAGTTTGTGGATGCTGATTGGAATATGTTATATATTTGTTTGTTATAATAATAATAAAAAACAAGAGCGAAGGACATTCCTAAATTTTAAGAAATATATAGCAATACTGTATTACTTTTATATAAGTAAAGATACAAAACAATTCAACCTCAGTTTTTATTGCAACCCCCTACATTTCAGAATGTTTTCTATTGTTCCTTTCCATGTTCATTTGGTAGGCATGTCCATAATATATCTACACATTTTTAAAAGCTTCTTTTATATGAAGATATATAAAAATATAGTTTCCATCCTCATGAAAAGATTTTCCTTATTTTTGCAGATAATTAGTTGTTCAACTATTGATCTTAAAATTTTAGTATTGGTTGCATCTTAGTGCAAAGAACAGTGGGAAACTGGTAAGTTTTCTTTCTAACCTTTATACTGAGTTCAGAAACATCCCGTTCTTTTCTCTGCCTTGCTTCAGAAATGGTGGTGAGCAGATTTATGACAGCTTTTGCAGTGTTAAACATAAATAACATGCATATTATCTAGTCTATCATATCTGTAAAACACGAATCAAAAGTAGCCTCCTACAATGCAGAAGGAGATTCAAACTCGTAGTAAATTTCACCACTGCAGAGAAAGTTGCTCCATTTCATTCCTTTCTTTGCAGTTCTTCAGCTTCTCAGAAGACTCAAATATTCTTCCCTAGAAAATTTGAATCAGATTTTTGAATAGACCCAGAATGCTTGTCCTCAATGGAGGAATTGCAAAAATATAAATAAAAAAGGACACTAACACTTTAATTATTCTATGCATACCTACTGGAAAAGCCCCCTTGCATTTATTGCATATTAATTCTGGTAAGTGTCTGGATAAATTTGGTCCCTAGAAATTTACAGTGACATTACTAATTATGAATTGTTTTGTTCCCTTACATTTCCTGATTGTTCCTGAAAGCTCAAATTGATTCATATATTTATTTATGTGGGCAGTGCTTAGTTTTTCATCACTGCCCATCTATTTCCTGAAATATGCTTTCCAATAATTCTTAGATCAGTTAAAATGGTATTTTTAAATGATAATATGGGGATACTGAATGCAAGGTTTAGCTATCTGTCCCTTGATCTAACATGACAGGCAAAACCAGGGATGCCTTTGAGTTGAAGATGATAGCATTTTAACTTGTTGTTAAGCTGTTCATCCGATGCCTTCCATATTGTTCAGGACCACCTCTTTTTATATTCCCTGAAATGAAATGAGAAGTATTATTATAGATTATATATGTAGGACATCTAAACTTCAGCAACACTTTGAACTCAAAACTTGGCTAAAATCATATCAAAAGATTTTTCTATATGCAATAAAGCAAATAACAGATTCTTTTCTAAATTGTTGTAAAACACCGTTATATCAATCAAAAATCCTATGTTATCTGAATTTTGATGCCTATTATGAAATCAGCTTGTGCAGGGTGAATGATTGCGGGTAATACCTTCTTGCCAATTCTGAAATCTTCTTGCCAAAGTAGTCGTTGCAATCTTCACTTCAAAATTTATTAGCAATATTAGACAATAATTTGTTCAGTGGATAGAATCCTTACCAGTCTTCAAAATTGTACTGAAATATGTGACATATTAAAAAGTTGAAAGGACTTTCTTTTCATTTCTATAATATTTCCAAAATCCATTTCTCCTTGAATTCTTTAGACCATTCTATAACTATATTATCTAGACTAGAATTCTCTCTTTATTTTATTATACCAATATATAGATTTCCTGTAATATTCTGGGTGCAGCCCAACGTACTTGACTGTACATCCAAAGTTTCTGAAAGATTTATTATGCTAAAAAAGCATTTATCTGATTATTAGCTATATCTACACACGAGGAATGCAAATTATAGAATAAAAAAAAATAATTTCATTACAATCAAAGTAATTTATTTCCTAGTCCCAAACTCTTGTTATATGTTCTACTCTTCTACAAATGTTTTCAACATTTGAAATAATAATTTCCAAAGTTTTTCTCCCTATTCACAACAAATTTGTTTGACTTGATTTTAAAAAAAATGTCCTTCCTTTATATATTTTTATTTTAAATATAATTATAAAGCATACAATTAATCCAATTTAAAATTTAATACATCTCAACATATTATATAATTCCTGAGAGTGTTATGGTGTGTTCATTCAATGCTTAATTAATTTCTAATTCATGTTTACTACACTGTGATTCAGATTATTTT
The DNA here is from genome assembly GCA_032468095.1 of Pareas carinatus. Taxonomy (NCBI): domain Eukaryota; kingdom Metazoa; phylum Chordata; class Lepidosauria; order Squamata; family Pareidae; genus Pareas; species Pareas carinatus. Next base: position 80,626 of record JANHFO010002304.1, on the reverse strand, counting down.
CTGCCATATCACATAGAGTAAAATTTTTAAATACTCCCCAAATTAGTTGAATCTCTATTTATCATTCCTTGAGATCTATTAAATCTTTGTATTGTTGTCCCCCACACAGCAAATCTTCCAGCAAGGAAGTAGTAAGAAACCACTAACTATCATATTTTTATCTAAGGTGAATGATTTTAGTGTAGGTGTATGACCAGAAATTAAAACTTAATGAGTATTGCGCATATCAGTTGAATTAAGCATCAGATGTGATATTAAAAATAATGCAGTCTTGAGCATGTGCCTGGTGGAGAAGATTTAAAAAGCACACTTTTGCCTGTTAAGCACTCCCCATATGTCCATTAAATTGCATTCCTGGATGTAACTGTAAAGAATAGTGCAACTTTGGGACCGTTTTCTTAAGTGAAATCTTAATTCTGATCTAATAATAGATCCAAAACAAAGTTAAAGACTATTGGCATCAATTACCTAACCTATCACTCAAAGTGATTAGCAAAACAATGATGTAAAATATTAGATTTGTCTGTAGTTGGACTACAAACATGTATCTATTCCATCCAGTAGTTTCTATATTTGGCACTAAATTATACAGTGACCTTCAAAATCTATTTTTTTGTTCAAATATTAAAATTAAAATGTCACTAAAACTGTCACTCCTCTGACAATGTTTGAATTTTTACTTAAAGATAATCCTGGACTTATCACCATATCAGTAACCTGACTGATAATTGAACACTTGGCAACTGGGCCACATTTATGGTTATTTACAATATCCTGCCATAACATAGCCACATTTTATGACAGTTTTGCCCATAGCAAACCATTGGTCATAAAAAGTTCACAATATTTTATGATTTATGACAACTTATGACCATGATGGAAAGAGTCCATTATAGCTGTAAATCAAGAACTACCTCTATATAAATTCACTGAACACATTTTTGCACTAGAACATATTTCCCATTTGTAATAATATATATTGTTTTAAAAAATCTGACTCCATCAAGTAAGAACTTACTTCTTTTAACTATTTTCCCAACCTATAGTGACATACAGGCAGTTTTTATGTTTTAAATCTATTAGTGTAGAAACCAAACTGAATTACAAATAAATCCAATTTATAAATACAAAAAATCAAAGCATCATGAAATAGTATTCATTTATTATTACAACAATAACAACCAAAACCTACTCATCTTATCAATATGTAAGAATTAAAAAATGGAGAGGAATCAGAACAATAAAAATGTTACATACAAATTTCACAATAAACTGCTTTGCACAATACTCCAAATGTCTAGCAATTAATTAAAAAGTGAAAATATTTGAAAATAAAATCAAAGATCTCTCACTCCTCTCTCTCATACTGAAATTTCCACTATATAAAGAAAATTAGACAACCAAATGAAGACAAATCACAATTCTGTATTACCAAATAATTCATCAAGCATCCAAATTAATAATTTCTGAGCAGATCACTGTGGAACTTCTGCATCTACTTGTACAGCCTTCTGTGATTTGAAATAATTAACAGATTTTTCAGGCTGATAAAATTTCTTTATACCAATTTCCAAATATAAATCAATTTTTGCAGGTTTTTGTCTGACCATCAGTTTTGCAGAAATCTTTCTGCAATGAGAAAAGGATCTGTAGATTGTGAAAACTTGTTTCTAGGTGGCATTCCAAAAACCTTATCTGAAGTTTGTCGCACAGGAAAATAATCCTAGAAATATTTCAATAGCTTCTATTAAGGAGAAATTTCTTAACAGTAAGGACAATTAACCAGTGAAACAGCTTCCCTTCAGAAGTTGTAGGCATTTCATCACTGGAGGGTTTTAAGAAAAGACTGGATAGCCATCTGTCTGTCATTACAGGGTCTCCTGCTTGAGCAGGGGGTTGGACAAGGAGACCTCCAAGGCCCCTCCCAGCTCTATTCTGATTGATTCATCATCATTATTATTATTCTGAAAATAAAAGAATGGAAGTAAACATTCTTCTCCCCCCCACACTCTTTTGGCCTTGCATATAGTCTCAGCCGTCTTGACTAGAGACCAGCTCTTTAATTATTGTTATGTCTCAAGGACTTAAAGCTGCAATTAATTTCTCATTTGCTTCCAATTTGCCTTCTTGGTATTTTAACTGCTTCTTGAACTTGTTGTATCTCCTCTCGGCCTTCTCAGCAAATTCTGCAAATTGCCAATGTACTGAATTTAACAATAATTTCAAAGGTGCCTATTTTGTAAATGTCAGTTACAATTTTTGGTGTCGACATAGCTGTCTGTGTATCTCCCATCACAACTGAAAGACCCACTAAAGTTTCCATCTAGTGAAGTAAAATGTTTTTTTTTAAAAATATTTTAATTTAATATCTTGTTTGAAGCTTTAATTCCAATTCTGTAACAATCTGTCCAGAAGCTAAGATTGGAATTTGGGGAGTTTAAGAGCCAGGATGATGCAGTGGTTAAAAGCAGCACTGCAAGCTATTTCTGCTGACTGACATCTGCCATTAACCATCAAGTTCAGCAGTTCAGCAGTTTGATTCTCACTGGCTCAAGGTTGACTCAGCCTTCCATCATTCCGAGGTCGGTAAAATGAGGACCCAGATTGTTGGGGGCAATATGCTGACTGTGTAAACCGCTTAGAGAGTGCTGT
>JANHFO010002304.1:38651-49837 GCA_032468095.1 Pareas carinatus | reverse complement strand
GATAGATAGATAGATAGATAGATAGATAGATAGATAGATAGATAGATAGATAGATAGATAGATAGATAGATAGAAGACAGAGGCACACACACAAAAACATATACATACACATACACATACACATACACATACACATACACATACACATACACATACACATACTCATATGCATACGCATACACATACACATCTGTATGTAGGTCTAGGTGTGCTTGGGTCTTCTCCCGTGTAGGATAGAGAATATCTTGACAACGTTTCGGCAAGGTCTCACTTGCCATCTTCAGGCTGGTGCTTTTGACTTCTTGCTAGTCTGAGCAAAGTGTGCTCCGAGTTGCCTTTTATCTGTAAATACTGGTGGTAGAGTTTGGTGTGCTGGACTGGTTGGCTGGATTGTTATTTCTTGATTGGTTGCTGGAGCTGATGTTGGTATAATGGGTTTTTGTGGTGTAATGTCCTGGGTCGTTTGTGTGGTGATTGCTTTTCCATTAGTCTCCAGTGTTTTAACGACTTGGGTAATGGGTTGTTTGAAGGTGATCATGTGAGTTCTTTTGATGTGGAGTCCTGGCTCTTGTGCTGTGATCTCCTGGTTCATTTGGTGTGCTGTATCTTTTTGAGTTCTAGTCATGTGATTTTCTGAGTTTTGTGATGGGATGTCCTGAGTGGGTGACTGTGATGTAGCGTTCCGGGTTTTGGTTTGGCTTTGAGTTTGAGGTCTGGGTCTGTGTTCATGTTCTTGGTGTATGATGGTTTTGGGGTCGGAGTGTGTGACAGCTGGTGATCCACCAATCCAAAAAATTCTTTTTGTTTTGAGAAACAAAAGTCCCTGTAGCATGACCTTGAAGTGTTGGGATTTTCTCATGCTGCAGCCGGCTCACATGGATCCCTCAGCGACCCCAACTCCCTAAAAATTCCAATCATTCACTTTCCCCCTCCCTTCTGTTTTTGTTGTCAAGCTGCTCAAATCCTGCTGGGTGACTTTGAGCCAGGTATACTCTCTCACAGCCCAGCCCACCTCACAGAATTGTTGTTTTGGGGAAAATAGCAGGAGAAAAATATGTGTGGAATATGTTCGTCGTCTTGAGTTATTTGCAAAAATTATAGAGCCAGTAATTGTTGACAATTAATAGAGACTACGGCTGCCAGAGCCTCAAAAATAAGCTAGGAAAAGGACAGAGAAGGGAAAGAGGGCTGCAGTACTGCAAAACCGTAAGAACTGGAACTCCAGAGGTTGTGAATGATTCAGCACTGGAAGTTTTTAAGAAGAGATTGGACAGTCATATGTCTGAAATACTATAGGGTTTCTGGTCTGAGCAGTGGGTTGGACTAGAAGACCTCCCAGGTCACTTCAAACTCTATTATTCTATTCTATTCAATTCTATTCGAAACTGTTGCAGGAAGACTTGCTCAAGAAAAGTTTGGGATATGATATCAAAAGTGTGCAAGAATGAGGCAAGTGAGGTGAGGCCGATGAAATAAAGAGCACTGGAAATCAGACAGCTGAACCACGATAATGACTGTACTTTAATGCATGGCATTCATTACCACAGTAATTCTTTTAACACCTTTATCCATTATTCAAGGAAGTCCACTTTCCCAGTCAGAGCTCCTTGTAGATGGGCAATTTAAATTTGGAGAGTCTTCCTGTTTCATGAGTTCCTATTTGTATCAGGGAAAGGCTCGAAGCCTCTTTACGTGGTCAGGCCAGGCCTTTCCAGACAGATGAACCTGGAGACTGCTTTTCCAAGAGCCACAAAGAAATGAATACAGATAAAACTCAACTTACAGCCATTCGTTTGTGACCATATGAACTTACAACGACCCTGAAAAAAAGTGACCTAGGAGTGTTTTTCCCACTTGCAACTACGGTATTACAGCATCCCTGTGGTCACATGATCAAAATTCAGACACTTGGCAACTGGCAAGGATTTATGACAGTTGGACTGGCCTGATAGGCAAAGTCAATGTGGGAAGCCAGATTTACTCAACCACTATATGAGTCATTTAACAACTGTGGCAAATATGAGGCACAGCTCATTTAACAACTGTCTTGCTTAGTAACAAAAAATTTGGGCTCAGTTGTGGCTGTAAAGATAGGACTACCTGTATATGTTATTAGGGAAGGGGGAAATTAAGAGAGGAGGACCACAGAGAAACTCTTCCGTGACAGGGTTTAAACACAGAGGCATTGTGGCAAATACTTTGTCCCAAAGTGATATTTGCTGCGTGTGTTTGATATATTAATTTCCTGTCCTCCCTCTTGCACTACTGAATCCAAACAACTTTAATGGAGTACTGAGAGCTATAAAGCCAGAGCACCTATAAAGCCAGTTCATCCTGACATTATTTTACAGACCTAATTGGGCTGCCAGGTCAATATAATGTCTCTGGAAAGGATCTTAAAATGCAATCAAGCCGATTACAAGCCAAAATGCTAGCTTTAAACAGCATGTACTTTTCATAAATTTAAACTAATGAATTCTATTGTGTAGAATGTGTGCAGGAATGAGAGCACTAAAGCCAAAAATGCTGCATTCTGTCCTTAGCATCTGAAGCTAATGAAGCCCACACTTGTCAATGCCATGAAAGCATTTTCTCCCTTGGCAATACTAATTTGGATAATAGGTCTGATCTGTCTGATAATTTCAGGTGAGGAAGAAGAAACTGTACCTATGCAGAAATGAGAAGTCAATAAACCAGAGCAGAAGTATGGTTGAGATACATTAACACTACATTATTTACTCTTATTAAGGGCTAGATGAATAATTTAGATGGCTTATTTGGATTTTCAGATAACTCATGTGAGGACATCGTCTGACTGATTATAATTAAAGATGCTGCATTGAGTTCAATATATATCCTGGGGGCAGCAAGACACAACTGTTTTATTTTTATTTTATTTTTTGGCCACGAGTCACAATTGCCCTTTGAAGAAGTTGGCACTAGCACAAAGAATTCGATAGAGCTAAAGCAAACATTTAAAATTTGGCTCAATTTAATGTATTTTAATTAAAATTAATTGCATTCCATCAATACCGCTGCTTCCATATGACTGGGAAACAACTTTCAGTTGCATCACAAATTAGGTTTCTGTGTGAACTTTCTGAATAGTTCCAGCCTCTGGAGTTGATAATACCTAGTCTTGACACTGAAATAAATAAAATGAATAATTTGTAGAAACTCTCCTGTTGTTGTTTTTAAAAAGCCTCTAATGCAGGATTCAAATTATCATTTTCCTTTCCCTGTCGGTATGTTAACTGTATTCTTATTTCTTCTTTTAATAAAGCAGTTTTCAAGTCAACAAATTAATCCTCTTATTGATGAATAAAAGATGAAGTCAGTTTTAGAAAAACTGTTGCTTAATAGTCTTCATGGTAAAATTGCCCCTGTTAATGAACTGAAATTGTTAACAGCAATTACTCCTCCTCTATTGAAACAAATAATAGAGTTTGTGTGTGAGAAAACTCCATATGTTTGCTTATGGTTCCAAAACACAAATAAACAAAAATTAAATACATGCACATGCACACACAAACACAGGCACACACACATTTTTGACTTGATGTTACAATTTCTACAAGTAATTAAAGAAATGGAACAATGTGTGCATTGGATCTACAGCTAATGAAGATCATAAGCTGTGTTGTTGGACAGACCTTTCTCAAACTATTCACATTTCAAGATGTTCTATGTCATCCCTAGAAAAAAGCAGATAAGGATCTGAGTAAATTAGGCATGCTGTATGTTAGGGTTAATAGGGTAACAGTCCCTTTAAAACCTAACGTTTGGTTTACCTGATGGCTGACCAGCTATACTGTGTTGAGTCACACCCATCGCAATCAGCTCAGGAACTGTGGATATAAGGAGCTTTTGCTTTTGGTCTATTACTTTGTGCTGTAGCTCTGTGCTCGTATTGGTAGTCATCGTTCAAGTCTGCTGTAAGTTCCTGCTTGCTGTTTTGTTTACTGGCCAACTTTGTTGGTGAAGACAGTTACACTAACCTGGTTAGTGTTTGGACTGCTTGTGACTGTATATTTGACCACTGGAGTGATTGACTGTGATACTGGACTTTGCAAATTCTATTCTGAGGATAAAGGACTTGTAATTCGCTTTAACTCTGGACTCATTCATGTGTTGTTGGCTCTCACAAGTTCTCACTAGTTCGAACACCTTCATCATTGCGCACCAATCCTTGCTAGCCAAGGAACCCTGCTTCTAGCCACAAACTGGTTACAAGCCAGGGGCACTTTAATAGTGTCCAATGAATCCCAACCCAATAAATCACTACTGACATGGACAAATGAGTAAGATAAGGGGAAGAACAGGGAGAACAGAGTTTATTTGTCTATATATGATTTGATCTTTCTAGGCATGGATATAGTAATCCAATTTTGTATATATCTGAAGGCTGACGACTACTGAGTTTGCAGATATCTTACAGTAATTATTCCTTCCATCTGGGATAGTATTGGAATTGTGCCAGAAATCAGCATCTTCCGTGATATGTAGTCATGTGTTGAGTGGTGCTATGTTTCCTTTGAAGTCTCAAGTTCATCATTCAGATGTACTTTTGGTTTCAGTCTTCTTATGTTCATTTTTGTCCATTCAGCTATGTGCATGATTGTCTATGGAGATTCCCAGTCACTCAGCCCATGATTGTCCCCAAGGTGACAACCTTCTGACTGACGTCAGAACTGAAGAAGCTTCTTGGATGAGAAGCAAAATGCCTTCAAACAAAACAAAGAAAGTCCATTTGCATTTTGAAAAGCACCTTCGAGATTTGTATGATTGGCTTCAAGACTCTTGAAGATGTCACATCTGGTTAATTGCATAGTCTTTAGCTCCAATTTAGAGTAGTGGGTGAGGCTACAACTAGCACTCCTTCTCAATTCCACTGTGGAGATAGCCATTGAATCAGAATTTTTCAGGGAGACTCTAGGCCTTTCTCTAGACTAGATTCATAGAGAACATGTCAGTTCTTTGCTGAAGCATCTGTGCTGTTTCTCTCTTTCATCAGGAGTTGAATTTGTATTGTTCTCATTTTCATTGGTAAAGCCTTCTGCAGTCACGTGATAAAAAATGCAATATAGATATTTCACATAAAATTGTGCAGAATCGACCATAACCATTCTAAGAGTCAAGGTGGCGCAGTGGTGAGAACACAGTACTGCAGGCTAATTCTGCTGACTGCCGACTGCCAGCAGTTCGATTCTCACCAGCTCAAGGTTGACTCAGCCTTCCATCCTTCCAAGGTCAGTAAAATGAAGATCCAGATTGTTGGGGGCAATAAGCTGACTCTGTAAACCACTTAGAAAGGGCTGTAAAGCACTGCGAAGCAGTATATAAGTGCTATTGCTATTGATATCTCTAAGGTTTTGTGAAGGGTCAGGCCATTATTCCAACCATTAAATATTCCAGAGTACTATTCTGAAAAGCAAAAGCACAAAAGTCCATTTTTTATAAGAACTCTTCCTTAGGAATGTATGTTTCTTCATTTATTCACTGTACCTTTTTACAAGAGGGACCCTGTACAAAGTTCCTGAAAAACTGGTTCCAAATCTTTAGAGGGCTAGAGTTAGGTTGAGGGATGACGTTCCTTTTCCAGGTCACATCCTGACACACTTTGAGACAATTTATTTACTTTATTTATTCATGTAACATCTCCCAAGCAAGATTACAATCACTTGCTTAATCTACTAAGATTTGTCTATAGCCCCCCCAATATTAAAATTACTTCTGCAGCATTCCCAAGTTCTCAGTAATTTCTTGCAAATTGATTGAGCACCCCCAACTCTTTCATAATCTCTCTTTGGCAAGAGAAAATTTTGTTTCCAGACCACATAACCTCGATCCTCATTTAAATGTTAAAGTGGGATATAGTACTTGATGATGGTCTGATGCCAATGTTGGATATCCCAAAGTCAACATTCCCTTCTCTTTCCATTAAGGTATTTTATGAATGTAAGCAAAAAAAAAATCTTCTTTCTAAATTAATTTCTTCCAGCTTTTTGTCATAATTGTGGCAAACCTGATAAACAAATAAAATTCCAATTTTAATGAGGGACTTTTGAACAGAGAAATTGGAAGTTTGGGCTTCTCCCTGAATGACAGCACAATTCTATTTTTAAATTAACAAACTAAATTAAAATAAATTGAACATTCTCCATTAACAATAATTATGTTCTCACTTGAAAAAGCAAATTAGTAACAATAACAGTATCATCATCATTAATGAGTCTCCACATGTTGTGTGCATTTATCTTAATAATCTTTTTCTTTAACTACAGAATTGATTTTCTGTGCTACAAAATCTTGCAAACACAACAACTCCAAAGACAAAAGAATAATTGACTATAAAAGCCTAATTATCTTTTATAATACTGATTGGTGTATAATGAAGTCATAAATACCAGGTCAAATAAGCCAGAACAATCTTTCTTTTCTTTTCTTTTTTTATTTTCTTACATGTAAAGAAAAGGGGGGGAAATGCAAACTTGGACCAGATGGTACGCCTGAGAGGACAAAATTACCACATGGAGAAATGTCTATTTTAAAAAAAATTAAAAGGGAAATTAGCTTCTTTCTTTTTTTTCCTTTTGGAGTTGAAACACATGAGATTTCTTTGTGAAATAATTGGCAAAGCCCTATCATTTAAAATCCCATAGATTCTAAAATGCCATTGTTTCACACTAGAGGTCACCACTAGTAAGAAAATATAATTGTAGCATCTTTTTATTTCTCTACCTTCCTTCTGTATCAATGCCGAAAGTCCCCATTTCCTAGAAAAGGATTGAGATGTGACATGGTTGAAAGACAGATTGCTTTATAGTTATATGCATCAAGGAAACAAATACTTTATAAAAAAAACTCCTAATAAGTAATTTAAAATGTGGGGTTGTTTAAGAGAAGAACTTTTCTTCATTTTTAAAGGACAATAATAGAAGCTGTGACGTTCAATAACCTGAAAGAGTTAAATAGATATAATACTTAAACTTATTTCACACAGCATATTTTAATTGTTTTAACTAAGGCCACTGGCCAAACCAGGCATTATAAAAAATGTACGGCTGTCATTAGCCATTTATCCAGGCCCATTCTTCCACCTGAGTTCACAATTTCATTAAAATACACATTTTACCACTCTGCAAACCACAGTTAATGATGTAGGGCAGACCTCAAAAAACGTAGTCTGTATCAAAGAGGAGGTAAATTGTTCAAGACACTGTGGAAGGAAAACATTTATTTTTATTTTTATTTATTTATTTGAACTTATATACTGCCCTTCTCCCCGAAGGGACCCAGGGTGGTGTGCAGCCAATAAAAACATATAACAAAACATCCATTAAAATATAATTAAAATATAAATTAATCAATGGCTGAAGACAATTTAAAAAACTAAATATAAGACCAATTTAAAAACAAATGAAAATTAAGAAGGGAAGATTTAAGCAGAGGGGAGGTGTGGCTAGGCTAAACTGGCCTGAATGAAAAGATGTGTTTTTACAGCATGGCGAAAAGCACGGAGGTCCGATATAGTTCGAATCTCTGGAGGAAGTTCGTTCCAAAGGGCTGGAGCTGCCACAGAGAAGGCTCTCCCCCTTGGGGTCGCCAGCCGGCATTGTCTGGCCGACGGCACCCTAAGGAGGCCCTCTCTGTGGGAGCGTATTGGTCGGTGAGAGGTATTGGCTGGGTCTAAACACACAACTACAATATTTGTTAACATAAACATGAAGCATCCATGTTCTAGCCGTTCTCCAATATCTTTCAAAGCACAGCACTGAGAATAGATCTGTATTGAATAGCCTGCTTTTCAGAATCACACTAAATTGCCTTCCATTTCCAAATCGGTATACACAGGTGTAGAAAAGAAGGCTTGAAGTATACAGGTAGTTCTCATCGCCACAATTTAGCCCAAAATTTCCATTGCTAGGCAAAACAGTTGTTAAACGAGTTGTGCCCCATTTCATGACCTTTTGGCCATAGTTATTTAGTGAATCACTGAAGTTGTTATGCGAATCATGGTTTTTAAGTGAATCTGGCTTCCCCTGTCGACTTTTCTTCTCAGAAGCCAGCTGATAAGGTTACAAGTGGTAATCAAATGACCCCTGGGGACAGTGCAACTATCATAAATATATGCTAATTGTCAATCACCTGAATTTTGATCATGTGATCATGGGGATGCTGCAATGGTTGTAAGTGTGAAAATGATCATAAGTTACTTTTTTCAGTGCTACTATAAGTTCAGTCACTAAACAAATGATTGTAAGTAAAGGACTACCTGCACTGCAAATTTGAATGTGCACAATCAAAAACAGGTTACTATGGCCAAAACTTTGAAAGAGCTCACATAAGGTTCATTCAAAGAAGATTCCCCCATGATTCTATTGCATTGAACCACAAATGTAAAAGAAAGACTGAAAAACTTTAAATCAAAATTTTAGAATCATATATTATGGACTGTGGTGCAGATATTAGAAACTTATGTGAAGACATTCCCATAAGTAGTTTTATTAAACTTTCCTTGTCATAATATGGCTTGCCATTTTTTTCATCCCACAATTCCCAAAACTGTGACTCAGATCCATCTGTAGGGTGTCATCAATAGGAGACTTTGGAGCGTGACCAGTGCTGGGAGAAGCAACTGTTCCCAACATATGACTGAAGAATGAACTGTTTCTTCTGATATTTCTTTATCTTGTCAAGTGGACTGTCAAAGGGCCTGCCATTAAATTAGCAATTGTAACATCTTTTATATTTGCACCACATAATAACAATTTTAGGCACTTTGTAAGTATTTAACAAGATTAAGATTAAGATGTTGCAGACTGAAATAGTCAAATGTGATCTGAGAGTTACACATATAGTATCCTTGGAATGGAGCATTATTCCTTCCTCTTTACATCTCATTCTACTCCACTAATACTAAAAAGGTACTACTATTGAGGTGAGCGAGTCATATAAGCAGTGAATCCTACAAATCACTTTTAGCTTTCTGTATCTTTATCTTTATTTAGATTTCTATATCGCCCTTCTCCCTAAAGTGACTCAGGGCGGTGTACAGCCTTATAAAATACATAAATACCAACATCAAAAATTAAAAATCTATTAAAAAAATATATTAACATATGGCTGAATTTTTAAAAAACCAGATATTAAAATCAATTTAAACCGAATAGAAAATCTAAAATCTTTAGGGGGGGGAGGTGAGGCTAGGCCAGACCGGCATGAACAAAGAGGCAAGTTTTTAAGGCACAACGGAAAGCACGAAGATCCGATATTGTCCGTATCTCTGGGAGGAGGTCGTTCCAGAGGGAGGGTGCTGCCACAGAGAAGGCTCTCCGCCTGGGGATCGCCAGCCGATATTGTCTAACCGACGGCACCCTGAGAAGGCCCTCTCTGTGGGAGCGTACTGGTTGGTGGGAGGTATTTGCTGGTAGAATGCGGTCCTGTAAATATCCAGATCCTAAGCCATGGAGCGCTTTAAAGGTAGTAACTAACACCCTGAAGCGCACCCGAAAGATCACCGGTAACCAGTGCAGCTTGCGCAGGAGGGGGGGGGTCACATGGGCATGACCCCTGACCCCCATAATTCCCTGTGCGGCTGTATTCTGGACCAACTGGAGCCTCTGGGTGCATCTCAAGGGGAGCCCCATGTAGAGCGCATTGCAGTAGTCCAGACGGGCAGTGATGAGCTCTTGAGTGACCGTTCAATCAGAGCTAATTTTTAAAATGGAGTTGCCTAGAATTTATGGTGCAGCCATTTTGCTTTATTTTCTTATAAAAATCACAGCTATGGAATTAGATAAATCAACCTGCATGGTTTTGAACACTGTTTGAAAGTGTTGTTTTTTGTATTCTTCATTATGATATATGACTGTGTGGAGATTCAGATGTGGCCAGTACAATCTCCCCATTGTTTATACATAGTTCACAGCTCTGTTTTAAGTATTAAGTCTTATAGATAGAAATTGAGGCTCCAAAATCAAATAGCAACATTCAAGAGCTGGAATTTTAACTTGGATTTCAAAAATCACATTAAACATACCCTCCATAGGATTATGGCAGCTCTTCAAATACAACAGTTTGTTGTATTTACCTGTTTCAACAAATCCACAAATGGCATTTTAATCTACTTCTTTTCTTACATCTCAGATCAAATAAGAAATACAGAACCATCAAAATTTAAGACTGTGGGTATCTTAATCTTACACTCTCACAGTAAAATAATAAGAAGCAGACGACTTTCTCTTTATTATTATACCTGCGGTTATCCTACTCACTCAATATAGAGCCTTTCAGCAGAAAAACAGTCATTCATGAAAGCGATGTGCTATAAAATGCTCAGACCTGAAAATTTGAGCACATTGAACAAAATGAAACTGACAAGATCAAGCCACTGTATTTTGGTTGCTATAATTCTGGATGGCTTAAAATAATAAATGATCCAAACCACCTTGGAGAGTTATTGAACCATAATAACTACCATTTCCCTGAATACTCTAGACAATTATCCATCTGGCAGTCTTGGAGTTTCCTAGCTTCCCTTGGATAGGATATTCATTGTACAAAATGGATGGCGTGTTTCCAAGCTGAAATGCTGACTTATGAAATGTGTCACATGATTTGGGGATGGGGTTTATATTGAGTTTGTTGTCTGTGTAATACAAGCTTTTTCTCTAATAATTTAGACAGAACTCACCTCCAGGAGAACATTCATGTCTATTTGATATGTAGTTCTTGATATTCACAAGATATTTACTATTCACAAGCGTCCTTGATATGTCTTAATAGATCTATTCCTTGAGAAGGGAAGAATATAGTGAGTCAAAGTAGCCAGGCACTATATAATAAAAAATAAAGGCTTGCTGACAGAAGAGAATATTTGTAACTCAGGGTTGAAATGAAGGGCCCTTGGTGCTCTCTGAACTTGGTGATTTTCTTGCAGAAGTTTCATTACCAAACTAGGTAGCATTGTCAGAGCACCCCTGGCCTGTAACCAGTGTTGGTTACAAACAGGTTCCTTGGATACAAGGATAGTGCGCAGGACAGAAGTGTCTGTACCAGAAAATAGCAGCAAAGCACAAGCACAGACTGCAGTGAGTTGCAATAGCCTCTTTATTCAAAACAGTCACAGTCCAGAAACAAAGTCAACAGTCCAGGTCAAAATACCACAGTCAAGCAGTCCCTCT
>JANHFO010002303.1:175545-189866 GCA_032468095.1 Pareas carinatus | reverse complement strand
GGTATTGTTGGTGAGGTTTGGTCTAGGTCTTTGCTATTTTTGCAGTCCATAGGATTGTAATAGTCGCCTCCAGCATCACAGTTCAAAGGCATCCACCCTTCTCCTATCTGCCTTTTTCAGAGTCCAAGTTTCGCAGCCATAGGTAGCAAATAGAAAAACTGCATTAACTAATCTTCCAATTGCTATACGCCTTCTGATCTCAGGGCTGTGGTCACCGCTTTGATTGGTTTTAGAGCCCAAGAAGATGAATTCTTTTACTATTTCAGTGACCTCATTGTCTATCTGCACTCTGATCCATGTGTTCTCTGAAGTTGTCATTATCTTTGATTTTTTGACGTTAAGGTACAGTCCAAATTTTGGAGTGATAGGAGCTGTAGTTAATTCCCTCTGTAATGTACTGACTCAGAGAAGGCTGTTCTAGAAAGCATCCTTACGTATAAATGTATCTATCTGAAAGAAGGACGCATTTTATGATCTGCATTTTCCCCGTGGACTGATAGTAAAACAGAATGAAAATGTTTTGCAGCATCAACATCCTCCTCTATGAACTGTCATGATCCACATACATAGACTCTCAAGACCAATCAAGTTATTTTGGCCTTTTACCCTGATGGGTAGAAAAATATAGCAATGAATCTGTTTCCTAAGGCAACTGTCTTATGTTAGGTGTGCCCTGAATGATATGGAGTATTTCCTTGTTTGGCACGCATCCAGCAACATCTACAGCCAGTGCAGTTCTAGACAAAGTCTCCTTCCATCTGGATTGTTAATATATGTATTGATGAACCAAGCACACTTGACTTGGCTCTTAAGTACCTATCTGTGTGCTGAAGAGAGCACACAGATACATACGTAAATCAATTGCAGTCCAGTTAAATCAGTTTTCCCTATGCCTGCATGCCAACAAAAGTCATGCTTAGACCAAGATGTGACACAGACATCCCATTTGGCTCCATTTGTCTTGTTATCCCTGGTAAGGTTGGTTGTCATTTGTTTGGCAGTCTTGTGCCTCAGAAATATAAGAAGAAATGCCTTTTTCTGCAAGGCTAATGGTTGCCTTTATTTGGCCAAGGAAGATAGCTGATAAGGCATATTGTCCTCTTGCCTTGGTCCTGAATCTTCAATGGCTCATGAGATTAAGCTGTAGGGGAACAGATTAGGCATTACTTTTAGGACTCCTAAGTATACTTGTATGTATTATGCTATGTTGTGTTTTAGGAATCATTGCAAGCTTTCCAGCACTCAGATGAGTCCACCTGTATGAAAGCTTTCTTTCAGGGCATTAAGCCAGAGGCAGCAGCAAGGAAAGCGTGGAGAAGGCGCAGCAAACAGTGAAGTGCACCAGCGCCAAGAGTTATGTCATTGGCCCTGCAGATGCCCACCTGTGCCAAGCTGCAGTCCTGGGGTGAGTCTGGTGAGAGACGGCTGTGCATGTTGCTGGATGTGTGCCAAACAAGCAAACGCCACCTGCAATGAAGCGGAGGTCTGTGACCATCACAAGGGACTCTACTGTGATTACTCTGCAGATATGCCTAGGTATGAAAGAGGAATATGTGCATGTAAGTTTTTCATTGTTTTCTATTTCTTACAAAGGGGTAGCAGGGCTGCAAAGAAAGGGCACTCCCAACCCACCCACATTCTGTACCCTGCTATTCTTCTTCCAAAACACAGTCTGAAAGACTGACTTATGTCACTCTCTCTGAAAAATCAGAGGGACCATATTATTTAGTTATTAATGAGACTGAGAATTAATTGATTGAGTGATTGAACTGGAACTTTCTTGTTAGGAATCTAATCCCACCAAAGAGCTTTCCAAAGCTAACTAAATAGTTCTCTCCTTTAAAAAGGATTTTTAGAATTAGAAAGTGGAGATAATGGAGATATTAGTACCATTGGGCCCTGTTTTCTTACCTATGGAAAATACTGAAGAACAGCAGAAAATATGAAATATCAAGCAAGAACGCTTCAGATCTTAACAAATCCAAATGTGTGTCTTTATATTCATACAACGTGCTCCGAATAACATGAAACATTATTACCGCTTCATTATTTATTTAGTAAATTTATATGCCACCTATGTCCTCGACAGGTAACTTCATACATGTCACCTGCAATATTTATATTTAATTGACTTTTCTAATATTTATTCATTCTGTTTTGCTGTTTCAAGATATGATAGCAGTTGGCTGTGAGCTGAGTGGTGTGTACTATACCAATGGCCAATCCTTCCAGCCTTCTCCTCTCTTTTTGTGCCTGTGTGTGAATGGTGCCATTGGATGCACCCCGGCATTCCTCCCGAAGTCAGCATCCAAGTACTGCGCGTTGCTCAAGGACAAAAAAAAAGGTGGACGTTCCAAATGTGCTTCAGGGCATTTGGAAGAACAGCGATCGAGACATCACCAAATGTCAGGTATACAAGTTTGGACCAATGAAATATTATTGGTGCTAAAGCAAAGAACAGAAGAGGTGCCTCCTTATTAATTAAAGAAAAGCTAATCATCAATATTCTATTTATTTGTTAAATTTATATGCCACCTATCTTGCCTTGCTTTTTTTTTTAACCAAAAAGCAACAAGATTTGAGAACAGGGCTGGTCACTCTACACCTGCCATATATCTAAGAATATTCTATTTCCCTAGTAAATTCATTTATTCATTCAAAATCATGCACATGGCTACTAAAGTTTCAGGATATTCCGGCATTATCATGAGATCTGGTGTGATTTTTGCCATCTCATGTGAAATGCCTACCTTGAGATATTGGAAGGCCAGGGGAGAAAAGAATGCCTGCCGCATTGTGTGATGATAAACTAAGGGCCAGAAAAGCTGATGTCTGTTTTGATCTTGGTGGGAAACAGCACTTTTTAATTTGGGGTTCAAGGAGGCCAATCCTTTTCTTACACATGACAGATTAGGATAAATAAACAATTGTGGAAATGTTGCCTCAAATTCTAACAATTTCACTGTAATTCAAGCAGCTTACTTTTATGTTCTTAATGCATGGTTTGCACGCAGTATTATGTTTTCAGCGGTTTATTTTTCCAGTTAGAAAGCTTTATTTGAATGTCCGCTATCTTTCTTGCTTTCTCATTTACTGTCCTAGTTAACAAATCCCTGTAGTAAAGGTATTGTAATTATTTTATAGACAATAAATCTAAACACACTATCTGTTAAAACATACAGCTTTGTAATCTTGCTTTATTTATTTCAGATCTGTGCCAGGCTTTTACTTTGCTTCCTGCACTGATATTTTAAGCTGCTGTTTACTTCCCAGGTATCCTGGCTTTTCTGCTTTGTCCTTTGAGCTGTGCACTTTTAATATCTGGTCAGTCATCCTCTGAAACTCCATCAGGATTTCCTAATGGAGACTTTAAAAAACAGTTTAACACAGAGAACTCTTAGCGTTCAAAAATTTTAAGGCCATTCCTCTTGAACAAAATCAAATTAATAAAGAATTGAATTCAAGAATAAGACAGAAACATAACATGTTCTAGCTTTCAGGGGATTGAGGTACCAAAGTCCTGTAAAACATCATAAAATTTGAAGAGGCACATATTCATTGGCCAATTCTTCAGAAATCTTAACCTAATGAACTTAAATGAAGATGAATTTTTAAAATCATTTTTATTGTATTTTATCTTACTGTATTATGGTTTGCTCAGGGAGCCCTGATTAGAGGTATCATTCAATATTTTGCCTTTAGTTTAAAATGTAAACATTTTAATATATGTCTGTCCTTTAGCTTTCAGAAATGTTCCTTTTGTTTTGAAAAAGAAATGCCTGATACAAACAACTCCATGGACACCTTGTTCCAGAACTTGTGGTATTGGCATCTCTGACAGGGTGACCAACGGAAACAGTAAATGTGAAATGAGGAAGGAAAACAGACTGTGTTATATTCAACCCTGTCAAGCAAATTTTACAAACATTCTGAAGGTAAATTGTAATGACCAAACTGCCTCTTTACTCAGAAAGCAAATGCTAAATGAACGCTGGTTTAAAAAGAAATACAGTGCATGGATGATTGGGCAGAGTTATGGTTTTGACCTTATGGGCTAGGAAGTAGTAGAGTTGAGGAACAGGAGTCAGGATTAATAGCTCATTAATTCCGTGGCCTTTTCCCTACATTGCTTTAATATCTACCGATTACATTTCATTAAGGATTTGTTGCCTTCTCTCTTTGCTTTGGTGATTGCTGATAAAGAGAGTAGGCATTTTACATCAGTAACATGAGTTCTTGTACTGGCAGCCCATCCTGCTCAAACAGAGCTGGGAAGAACCTTAGTCATCATTAACTTCTAACCCAGATATCTTTAAACACACACACACACACAAATTTACTTGACCAAATTATGCAAGAGTATTTTAAAATCTGTCCAAAATTCCACTATGCAATTTGCATTTTGACCATAATTTCAACTGTTTTCTGTGTTTATTTTTGAGATTCCAAAAGGAAAAACATGCCGGCCCACATTTCAGCTTGCTAAAGCTGAGAAACTAGTCTTCTCTGGATGCACAAGTAGACAAATATACAAACCTGTGTTTTGTGGAATCTGCCTGGATAAGAGATGCTGCATACCCAATAAGTCTGTAATGATTACAGTACAGTTTGATTGCCCTGAGGAAGCATCCATCAAGTGGAAGATGATGTGGATTACATCCTGTGTTTGTCAGAAGAGATGTAATGATCCAGGAGACATGTTTTCTGAACTCAGGCTTTTATAAGAAATGTGTGGGAAGAAAATACCCTCTACTTCTTTTTTTGCCATGAAAAGGGTGGTAAAAGTCTATACCGAATGCCATTCACTACACAATATATAAAATATTAACCAAAAAGATTATTTTTAAATTGTTTTGAATGCCTTTACACTGTAGGTATAAAAAGAAATGAATGAAAAAAACCCACATTCACAGAATTATAGTCCTTCTGAGCAAGAAGCAAACAACTGCTAGTGAACTTATTTCTGAACCTAATAAAATAGATTTACTTCAATGTGGCTATATGCTTGAGAAAAATGTCTTAAAGCACATGAATGGACACGTTTTATGTTACGGATTTGGCTTGCTTGTTACAATTTTCACAAATTCAGGTCTCAGGAGTAGGTAGCTATCTTTTTCAAAATAACCATACACCATAACATGATTCAAAATGTCCACCTATTCCAATTCAACATGCCCATGGATTTAGTTTAGTTTGCATTTAGTAATAACTCCTCAAGTCTCAGTCAACAGCACAGCAAAACTAGCAATACATATAGTATACTGCATTCTTTTGTAGAAATGGAGACCGTAGAATTTCATTTTTCTCTCAGCCTGAGAGACTGTTGTTTCTGTAACACTTTCTACCAGGTCATCAATAGAAATATGATGGATCCTGGTCTGCATAAGATTATGACAGTGTTTCACTTTCAAGAACCCATAGAAAAATGCATCTCATTCAAAGCCAGAGTTCTGAAAGTCTGCATTGCACTTTGTTCTGAATCAAAATAACATCCAATGAAACTAGCAGTATGTGTGCATAAACCTCAATTTTAACTGGAGTAACACAGAATCTGAAAAAAGGAACTGAGTTTTAGACTAGACAGCTTTTACTTCGTATTGGGATTTCTTTCTGCAGTGAACCTCATAGGTGAATAGGATACAATCAGCAACTATGCCAAGGTCTGCACAAAGGGATTTTTTTGCATTTAAAGTAGTAATAAAAATATGAGAATTATTCATACACAAAATACGTTCTTTAAAAAATATATACAAAATTAACAGTGCTTAAGACAAAAGTGCATTTCACAATATGTAAATAGAGATTTGCATTATCCAATTTCAGTAAAGTCTCTGTGCAATATAAAAAATACATTATGAAACTGTTGGGCAGACTGAATGTTTCTACTGTCTTTCGAGAGTAACCATAATTCTGATTGTCGCAAAGGACTATTTGTTAATCTATCAGCTAGAACTGCTCTTACATTTCTCCAACTGAATCCAGCCAACTTGAGTGATGATCACCATGGCTTAGATTGCATGCGCATTTTTTTGCAAATATTGAATTTTTCCTGCTATGTCCCTGCATTGCTACATCACTATCTTCAATCTTGGTGGATCTACTGCAGGTCCACTGTTAGCAGCTTCAAGCTGATTATAGTCCTCTATTAAGTTTGACAGCGATGAAAGTGCTTCAGAGAAACAGTTTTGATCCATTCCATCAACATGTAGGTAATGATGAAGGTGAGCCTGCAGAAACAAGTATTAACTTCAGTCATGCAGTATAGCAATAATAATAGTACTTAGACTTATATACTGCTTCATAGTGCTTTACAGCCCTCTCTAAGTGGTTTACAGAGTCAGTATATTGCCCCCAACAATCTGGGTCCGCATTTTACAGAGGACGGAATGCTGAGTCAACCTTGAGCCAGTGAGAATTGAACTGCTGTTAGTCAGCAGAATTAGCCTGCAATACTGCATTATAGCCACTGTACCACGACTCCTTTATATCCTTTACTGGGATAAAGTATTCCACATAAATGCAATTGTTCTTCTAAAATTGGAAAAGTAAACAGAACACTTGATCACTTATGTTGGAAAATCTAGTAGTTTTCTTTTTAAAAAAATCTATGGTATCCTCTCTCTCTGTCTCTCTGTCACACACACATGCACACACTCTCTCTTTCTCTCTCTCTCTTTCTTTGCTGTCTTTCTCTCCCATTCTGATTATATAACTTATATACCTTCAAATATATTATAACCCTACTACAGTCTATGGACTGGGAGACAGCTGACATGAGTGCTTGGCTTTTTTTGATACAGACGATTTCCTAATATTGAGAATAGCACAAGTATTGTACAAATGAAGTAATTAAAATATTTGCATGACGTCTCATTTTAGGGCATACCTTTTTCTTGTACAATTTCATGAATCTCTCTTTTAATTCAATGAAAGTCGGTTTAATGCATGTGTTATTTGCCAGTGCCAGCAAAGAATGGGAATGGCCGACTGGAGGTACTGAACATAAACCAGTTTTCCATCCTTCTTGATTCCAGGAAACAAACTGAAGTGAAGGCTTCAACCTGCAACCAGCAAATTAGAGTTTGAAATAATAGCAAGCAATAGTGTTACATTATGCTTCGTAAATGGACTATAACTCCAGGCAATAAGGTCTGACTGTGGTTAACAAGATTAGACTAGCATATCTCAAAGGTGGAAAAGATGCCACTACACAAAGCAAAATTAGTGGCTGATTTAACGATTTCCAGTGATATTTAAACTGATGTCCACAGCACTAGTATGCAATAAAGACATTCTAGCTATCTTTTATTGGAAGTGTTTTCAAAAGCATACGCCAAAAATTGATACTAAATCTGAGTTTTAGATTCTGTGTGCTGGTTTCTAAAATATGTATCAAATTGTGATGGAATGCCTAAAAGATCTTGGGAACACAGAGGCGGCAACAAGACTTTTCAGGGAGATTTTTGAGTCCAGGGAGGTGAGGGGACACGAAAAAAAGAATAGTTTTGCCTTAATACGGCAGGTGTAATTTCTATGGGATAATGACTCCATAGACTTTCATGATTCCTAGCAATATAGGTCTTTCTAGAAATCCAAGTGATTCTTCCTTTTTGAGTTGGCCAGTCTTGCAGGGCTTGACATATACATAAGATATTAAGATCACATGCACATCAAATTCTCTATAAGAAAATGTAAGATTAAATTACCAAATATCTCTGAATTCTCAACAACATAAATCATTTACCACACAGGTATAACTGTGCATTAGGAAGAGATTACACTAATCTAAAAATGCTATGTTTTAAAAAAGTAGCTAATAATTCTTGAGAACATAAATTTTAGTACAAACCGTTCAATATTTCTGCGAAGATCTGAAACTTGTACGTTTCCTCTGACTAAGAGGGCACAAGCAAGGTACAGATTATGTCTTGGATCAGCTCGTAACAACTGGTGTTCTTTGCTAAAAGCATCAGAAAACATTTGATCCAACCTAAAAAAACAGAGGAATTGTTTAACAGCATTAAGAATATGTGCCAAATAAGGTAAATATGTATTTTGCATATATTCTGGTTGCAAGCTTTTAGAAACTATACTGTAGATACAAATAGCAGGAACATATTTGTGAATGTTGTTTTTTTACAATCCATCCAGCCCCCCCCCCCATTTCTGAAAGGCCAGTAACAAGCCTTGTGGATCTCAAAAAACAATATAGTCCTCCTGAAAAGGAAAAGAAAATCAGCTTTGTTTGCAGATTCTGACAATACAGAAGTCTTAAGAAAAGCAATAGAGACTCTGGTCAAGTAATCAACAGGCCACATGTTCCCCTAAGATATGTAGTTAAACTAATACAATCCTTAGAACAGAAAGGCCCCAGGTTTTGATTATATGCCTGAAATAATGAAAATGAATTTATCTAGTTTTAGCATCCTTGTTTACATACATTAATCACACCGATCACATCATGAAGGGTTGAGAACTAGCAGTAATAGTATCAATACACAAAAATTAATAAAGAAAAATCTAGCCAGCTGCTTATCTTTTCAGTGCCATTAGCAAATAATATGCCAAATACTTAAAATTCATAAGAATGAATGAATTCATAAGAAGGATGGAAATGGAAAGCATAACTGAAAATGAGCAAGCAGGATTCAGAGTAGAATGTATTCTTGTAGTACACCATCTCATACAGAAAATGTTCAGAAAACGAAATCCTCGCTGTACTTCAACTTCCTACACTTTGAAGCTGCCCATTGTGTAGAACTATTCTGTGGGACAATCACTCTCTTTCAGTCATGGAAAGAAGGGCAAAATATTTCCAAAAATATTGTCAAGAAAACTGGAGGGAATTCTCCAGGGAATTGCGAGGTATCAAAACTGAATTGAAGGCACACAAAAAAGTTGACTAAACATTCACTCAAAGATTAATGGTATGGAATGTTAGGTTAAATACTTTTTATCTTCCCCAACATGAAAAAAAGCATTTTTAGAACTAGACACAATTACCTTCCCCTTGAACTTTTGCAGGGTAGGTACTCTAAAAACACCTCCCTGCATGGATCCAGGAAAAAAGAAATCCGCCACATGCTATTTTACTGCAGCTTCTATAAGGATATTCCAAATAGTTATTATATCCTTGCTGTGTCAATACTCAGGACGAAATGGATAAGCACTGCATGAACCTCCTTTCATAGCTATAAAACCTCCTATTACCCATTTCACGTTGTCAACTTGAAAATAGCTGATACAAGGCTAAGCACTATTTTTTATTGTATTTTATTTAGACAGCTGATCATTAATCAAAAGAAATTTCATTTTTTCATCTATGGATGTTACAAAGCAGATTCATTTTCAAAGTGAGTATACAGTTGTCATTTACATGTAAAAACAAAACAGTCAAGAGCTGGGAGTCTTCGCAGCACAATACTATCTTTGACAGGTTATCCTTTTAGGAACAATGTTGAATAAAGATACTCACTTTCGAGAAGGCACATTAACATCAGCCAGAGTATAAAGAGGAGTTAAGCTGGAAACTAGATAATGAAGTCGAGGAAAGGGAACCAAGTTCATGCTGATTTCATTGAGATCCATATTAAGAGATCCTTCAAATCTAGCAGAGCTGAAAATAACATATAAAAATTGTGTAAGATCTGAAGGTGCCTTTCCTGCTTGAAAAGGAGATTACAGATCTCCTCTACCAAGTTATGTGGTGGTTTAAAAGCTCCGAGTTTAACGATCAGACTAATCATAATTATTTCATAAGGGTAGAAATGGAAAAAAATAATCCTGGAACTGCCCTTACTATCAGATCCAGGCTGATGGAAATTCTACATAGGGATATGCTACTATTTTGCAAAGCTAGACCGATGTTTATCAATTATACAGAAATGCTGCGAAAACAAAGTTTCAAGCTTTCCATTCAAAGCCAAACAGAGCACCAACAGGAAGGATGAATTTTATCCTTTCAATTTAACAAGAGTGCTCAGGGGCTTTACAACTATTTATTTTCTTTTAACTTTTTTCGTCACTCCCAGCACCTGGCCTTTTAAACTTTTCACAAAAACATCAACCTCCACCATTATTTAGAGAGACAGCTACTTGCAAATAAGCAAGTGACTATGACCTGAGGAAAAACGCAGAAGCTTTTATTCAACTAAGATAACTTATTTTAGTATAAGTACAATTTATTTTTTATTAGAAGGCTTAAAAGTTCACCTGGTCAGGTTCAACAGTAGGTTAGCCACAATGTTGTTCATAGCATCAAAAGGTTTTTCCTGAAGATACTTTATTCCACCTGCACTCGACGTCACCAAGCTGCTTTGTTTTACAGTTGATCCTAGCTTTCCAGAGTTGGTCATCTGGTTAATTTTACTAACTATGTCAAATAAAGACTTTGGAAGAAGAAAAAAATAATGAAAATTATTTATATTATGCAAAGTCAATAATTATTGTATAGTTCTAATCAAGTCCACTGAGAAGGAAAGATATTTTTAAAGAATTTCATCACAATGCAGGAATGCAGTCTTATTACATTTCTAATCTGTTTCAAATACATTTAAACTTTAAAAGACAAAATAAGCAAAACTACAATGAACTGGATTCTATAACAGAATGACAGATTTAGTTAGCCTTAGAGTAGCTCCCTGAAACCAGTAGAATCTATGATTCTCCAAGCAATTAAGGAGTTTAACTAGGATGAGGAAAAATCCAAGATCAGGTGTATGCTCCATCATGGATGCTTAATATATGATTATGGATTGTCAGTAAGCTCAATTCACAATGGAAATGTGAACAGGAGAATATAATTTACACTGTGTTTGGGCTCCTAGAAATTGGATATACACATAAACAATAATGCTATTAAAACTATAAAGTAATTTTTAATTAAAATGTTGCAAGATGCTTCACAAATCTAACATCCAAACACATGCTATATCAATGTAGAGAACTAAGTAAAATAGATGCAAAAAGCCATTAATTCCTGTTAAATACACAATAAATATATTCACATGTAGATACAATTTAACACATGAAAACAATTTACACAATCTGAAGACAAACCAGAATATATATATAATCAGACATATATATTGGCTATACACTTCTTTAATAAGAAAATATTTTGCTTGTATTAAAAAAGTGTAAAAATGTCTCTTCCATTCACTTTAAAAAGCAAAGTTGTCATTGGCCTTGACTCAGAAAACTTCTACAATGGAAAAAGCAAACAAAAGCTTTTGTACTACAAAATTTATATGAAAGACAGAAAAGAATCACCCTTCTAATGTAAATTCTCAGGACCTGACAAATGCTTACCTCATTTTCAATTGGTAATACACAGTCAGCATGTTCACTGAGTTCCTTCATAGCCAACACGCTGTTATATGGAGATGTAATAACATCATCCTCACGAGATGGATAAACTGAAGTCACAAATCTATATACTTCTGGAAATTCATCTTCAAGCACTGTTAGTAAAAATGTACCAAGACCAGATCCTGTTCCTACAAGAAATAAGAAAATAACGACAATGACAAAATGACCTCTTACAAATTATAACAATTAAAAAAAATCAAAATCAATGTTTACACAATTTATCTCGATCAACATCTATTGGAAAACTCATGAGAAAATGTCATAGACAAGTCTCTCCCTAGTTCAATCAAAGATAAAATGAAGGAGAGGGGAAGCCCTGATTTCTTAGTCTGGTCTACCTTATAGGGCTGGCATTTGACACATTCACTTATAGGATGCTCTTAGAAAAATCCTGGAAGATTCAGGCCACAGAAAGAATAATAATTCGCAACATGCCAAATACTTTTGGGGGCTCAGTATATTGGGCAGGAAATCACTGTATCCTAAGCTTAATCATACAGGCACTAATGTGACTGAGGGTGTGTCCATACAACACTGTTGCATAGTTATTCCCTATAAGATTATTTATTTATTTATTTCAAGATACAGCTTGAAAATGCATTGCTGCAGAATTTTTCAATTTTTTTCAGTCTGTTATGTTTAAAAACAATTCCCGGACCTCCATGTTGAGAGGCAAAGCTCCACTGCTATAAAATTGTCTGTGTTCCAGTTAACTTCTTTTGGCCCTTATTTTCTTATGGAACCCATTTAAATTCTCCAGGGTTCTGTGGAAATAGCTTGAAAAGCCCAGCATTATTATGATAAAAGCAGAGGAACACAATTAATTACCTAAGTGTTCATGAATCGTTTCATTATAAGCTAACAAACAGTGACAGATTCTCCTCATGTAGAGAGTTTAGTACTATGCAGGGGATAAAGTAATATCTCATGTTTTGTTGCACATGAAATAAACGAACTTTCTCCCTTCTTGAAGTCCCCTAATTATGCATAAACAGACAGCAGCAACATGATTTTTGTAAAATAGATAAACATAAAAGAAAAACGTAATTTTAAAAAATTCCACTGAGAGCCACTAATAATTTTTAATGAATACTATATATCTTTTGAGGTCAATGAAACATTGCAAGGTGTCTTCCTTATTTATTTTAAACATCTATTTTCAATGTAGTGAACTTTTTAGATTAGTGCAGTTTTTACAGAATTTTTGAAAACAACAATTGGCGTACTTTGTCCAATGCAACAGCAATTCCAATAACATGACCAGAAAGATTAAAATGGAAAGAGCTTGAAAAAAATATTGCCTCACAGCAAACAGAAAAACAACTGTGATGTTGGATTCAACTCTCAGAAGTCAGAGATTTCTTTTCAACTTTCCAACCAAATGGAAATTTCTTATTGGATGTAAGAATATATGTCAAGCTTTCCTTTATGTCACCTGACATGGTTCTATCTCTGGGACTAGGGCAATACTTACCCCCTCCCATTGAATGAATAACAAAGAAGCATTGCAGACAGTCACAGTGCTCTGCAGTTTTCCTTAATTTTTCAATAATATGCTCTCGGTACTGACATCCATACACATTGTGACCCACAGCCCTGAAAATAGGAGGGTTTTAATATGGTAATTGAAATAAAAAACCAGCATGAAACAATTAAACTGACACCAATAAACCACTCTTCTAGTCTACATGTGCAACTTAAGATAAATGTAGTCATAAGTTAACATACCTTCTATGTCAATGATGACTAACCTTTGAGATACCAAGTGCCCAGATGAGTTGTGATTGATGAGTCACGGCTCATGACATCATTGCCTGGGACCACTACTCTCTTTCTGAGCATGTGCATGGGCCCGTGATGTCATTGCCGGGCGCTGCTACTCTTTTCTGAGCATGTTAAGTTCTGGGGGAATGCTGGGGCGACTTGTCTCACATGCCAACAGAGAGGGTTCTGAGTGCCTACTGTGGCATGTGTGCGTTGGTTCACCATCACTGTTCTATATAATTTAAAATCTGTCTAAAAAGCATTTGTGTGAAGTTGGGATTGGGAGGGGGCGCTTAAAGGTCTAACTCTTCTCTTTGGCTAGCTGCTCCAATTTGTTCTTAGAAGACCAAATAAAATGAAGCAGCAGTTAGGAACAGAGGAGCATGTGCCTGATATGAGAATTTGGACCAGCTGGATTCCTCCTCCCCATAAAACCATCTATTACCAACTATCCTGGGAGAGTCATTTCAAAAGGCAGGCAAATAAATTGCTCTTGTGTCATCTGTACTGTTTCCTCTCCTCATGGACAATTTACTTCCAACTGTCCTATTGGAATACATCCAAGCCATCATATAAAGGTTTATATCCTGAAAATCAGGATACAAAGAATACAATGAATAGCTCGACAGACTTACATGTAAAAACACGAAACATCTATTTATGGAAGCATGAAAACAGGAGATATTTGGCAAAACAATTATTATCTTGTGATTTGAATATTCATCCTAATATCCTTTCAGGGATTGCAATAAGCGCAAAAGATAGGAAAAAAAGAGTTCTTAAAATCTCTATTGAATTTGAAGTTTTTAAAAGATAACCTGGTTGAAAACTTTTAGGAAACTGAATTTATTCTTACCAATTGTTCCCAGAGCCAGAAACATCTGTGATCAGCTGTTTGCTATCAAATACCTCTCTCAATGGGCCCTGAAGAATTTCATTCACTACACCTTCTTCCATGTCAATCAGTAGAGCCTTAGGGAGCAGGATAAAAATAATTTACTGAGCATACTTTTAAAAACAGGACATAAAAATAGAGTAGGTATCTACTTTGTTTAATTTTCACATACACTTTTAATTTTTAAAAAGCTGACTCCAGAAATATATATTCTAGATTCTCATATAAAATATAAAATTATGATTAAAATAGCCCCAGGACTAAATGTACACAAATATTTACATACAAAAGC
>JANHFO010002303.1:156515-166594 GCA_032468095.1 Pareas carinatus | reverse complement strand
ACTGCAAACCAGGGTATATAAAATCTTCGCCAGACCAATTCTCGAATAGAGCTTATCTGCCTGGAATCCACACTGCGTAATGGACATAAATACAATTGAACGAGTCCAGAGGTATTTTACGACAAGAGTACTCCACTTCTCAGCCCGCAATAGAATATCTTGCACCACCTGGTTTAAAATTCTGGACCTGGACAACTTAGAGCTACACCACCTATGGTCTGACCTAAGCTTAGTGTCACTACCTGACACAAAATTGTCTGCTGCAATGTTCTACCTGTCATTGACTACTTCAATTTCAATCACAATAATACACGGGCTAACAACAGATATAAACTCAAAGATAACTGCTTTAAATGCGATTGCAGAAAATAGGAGTTTAGCAACAGAATGGTCAATGCCTGGAACTCACTACCTGACACTGTTGTTACATGTTCAAGCCCCAAAAACCTTAACCTTAAACTGGTTACGTGGACCTCACCCCATTCCTACCAGGTCTGTAAGGGAGGGCGTGCATACGTGCCTACCGTCCTTGTCCTACTGTTTCCATTTATTTGTACTCATCTATTATGCATATACTTAGACCTGTTTAAACCTATATGTTTATATGGCGTGCTTATACCTATACTTGTTTTCTCGTACATGTTTGACTAAATAAATAAATAAAAATAAATAGATTTGTTGCTGGGCATGTTCAGATGTGTTTTTTGCTCTGAGCTTAGGTCCTGAAGATATCAGCCAGTAGTCATTTCTTCCTGTATTAGCATGACCTTACCTCCAGTTGTGGCCTCCTGCCCTATTTGTATGCCTAGCCCCCTTTTCAGTTTATAGCAGAATATTTATAAGGTTGCAAGATGACTGTTTTTCTTTGGTATGGATGAAGAAAGCATGGTTTTGCCCATGTTCAAGAAGACCACAATAGGTCATTCTTTCTTACATGTAGCATTCAGCACAACCACACATACGGATTGATCCATCTCAAATCCTTGTAATTTAGTTGGGAAAATCCTAAGATATAGCTGTGTGCTACAGATAGTTCTCATTTAGCAGCTGCAATTGGTTCTAGCAAAATAGTTGCTAATTGACATGGTCGCTAAGCGATCCACGTGACACACACATACGCACAGAGAAAGATGCTGCAAAGATCAGCCGGTGCAATAACACCAGCATTACTTTCACTTGAGTGTGCATTGTTGTCAGGCACAGAAATTTGGGTGTAAGTCTGCATTAGTCAGAAAACGATTTTTTAAATCATTGTGTACATCATTATCTGAGGCAGTTGCTAAACAAGGACTGTCTGCATTTACTTAGTGGATATATGGCATTTAGTATTAGATTTTTATATCTTAACTCACAGACAAACACATGATCTAAAATCAGTGGGAAGTGCTCTCCATAAAGAAAGAATTCCCTTGGGTGGTAATCCATCTGGTCTTCTATTTCTCTTTCTCTCATGTAGAGAATTCTGAAATAGTAAAATATGTCTTGGTACATATATTTTAACTGATTAATGTTACTGCTTGGAATGGAAAATACTTTGTTTTGTGTTGCTTTTATGTCTTTAATTGTTATTTGTTTTTAACTGCTACTGTTAAGAATTAATAAACTGCTCAGGGTTTCTGGGAGTTGGGCAGCATGTAAATTTAATATATTGTTATTTTTGTGTTATTAGTATTATTTTGATCTATTTGATAACTAGAAATACGTAGTCTAGCTTGACAGACACTGAAGCATCTGTCCCATTATCTCCACTTTGAAAAGACCCTGATCTTTTCATTTGCATTTCATTTCATTTCATCTGTTGTATTATTTTTTTTCTTATCTATCAAAAAAATGCTTAATGCAAAATTTCATCTTCCTTATTTTTTTAAAAAAATTCTCCGGATCAAGCAGAGAGTGAAAATGAAAGCAGGAGGTGGCTGACTAGCAACTTCTGAGAGAAGCTTTTTAAAAACTGCCCTTTGTCACCCCTTGCTTGGTTCCTTGTCAGCTGATTTGCACAAATATAAGTTAGATCATAAAGCTGTAAATATCTACCAAATGGTAACGCTGCTATAATAAGCAGAAGCTGGAATAGTTTTAAGTAGGTTTGGAATATCAGAAGCATTTGCTTCCATACAATGTTTTGGAGAAGATATATATATTTAAAATCATGAGCATTGTAGGATTAACTTAAGTCTTACACATTTTTTTCTTGTTTAAAAGCAAAAAAATTGGGTTGTTTCTATGCAATTATTGACAGAATGTCAATGAATGACAGTGCTGGCTATTTTGTTCCTCTGTAGCACCTGTTTCAGTGTCATGATGTTATCACATTGCATTGACCTAGAAGCACAATGTGTAATAGATTGACAGGGACATGGAGACGTTGTCCTATGTTGGAGGAGAAATATTCTAAACCTAATATTACGCTGGTATTACGGGGAACCTTGATCATCAAAGTACATGCAAAAAAATTGCATTACGACATGCAATTTCTTTTTAAAAATTGATCCTTTATAGGGGAATGGGACAACTCACCACTGCTTACTGACTGCAACCACTAGGGGGTCGCTATTTCACCATGGGGCCACCTGGCTGCATAATTTTTTGGCCGCTGGCAATCTCACCACCAGGGAGGAGGATGGAAGAGGGCAGGGAGCAGGCAATCGCTTACTGCCTCCTATGCCTTCCCTGTGCAAAGGAGGGGGCTGGAATAAGGGCAGAGGAGAAGAGGGGATTGGGATAAAGGAAAAGGTAGCAATATCAATAGCAGTTAGACTTATATACCGCTTCACGGTGCTTTATAGCCCTCTCTAAGCGGTTTACAGAAATCAGCCTCTTGCCCCCAACAATCTGGGTCCTCATTGGACCGACCTCGGAAGAATGGAAGACTGAGTCAATCTTGAGCCAGTGGGACTCGAACTGCTGAACTTACTGGCAGCCGACTGTCAACAGAAGTAGAATGCAGTACCGCACTCTCACCACTGCGTCACTACAGCTCCTAATTGAGTTTGGCCACTCTAGAAAAAAGAAGGACTAGGGGTGACATGATAGCAGTGTTTAAGAAGCAATGAAATTAAGAAAAAAGTTCCTAACCAGTGAGGAGAGTGGAACAACTTGCCTTCAGAAGTTGTAGGTGCTGGAGGTTTTTAAGAAAAGACTGGACACCCACCTGTCTGAAATTGTATACGGTCTCCCGCCTGAGCAGGGGGTTGTACTAGGAGACCTCCAAGACCCCTTCCAGCTCTATTCTGATTGATTGAGTATTCTGTGATTGCCGCATTTTTGTTTTGTTCTTCAATTTTTCCAAAGACAGTTAACAACAGAGATGAAACTAAAGACATAATAAGTATCTGCTGTAATTAAAGTAATGCGAGTGGAATGCAACTCGCTTAGTACCTTTGATGAACGGGATGACTTAAATCACTGAAAGCTTGACTGTGAAGCAAAAGACCTGCTGTGCAGCTAATACTGCACGGCATGCAAACCCACAATATGGCACGTTTGGTTTTGATTCAGTTTGCAGGGTGAATCCAGCTGTTAGAGTTTGTAAACTGTGGTTTATGGCGTAATGTGATGTGTAAATCCAGTTCCTGTGTTGGTTGTTGTCTTAAAAGGGGGTGGTATGGAAGTGTTTATGTTCAGTACTTCAGTCTGAGCTTGGGGTATATGGTTTGTTCAGGAAACCACAATTTAAGAAGAGACTAAACATAAATCATAGTTTACAAAGCACTGTGCCAAGATTATCCATTTCACCTTCAGACAAGGGCTCGGTCATAGAACATAGAATAATAGAGTTGGAAGGGGCCTTGGAGGTCTTCTAGTCAAACCCCCTGCTCAGGCAGGAAGCCCTATACCGATGATGGCGAGCCTTTTAGAGACTGAGCGCACAAAAGCCACTTATCGCAAAGTGCCAACACGGCAACGCAATCCCCTCTCCCTGTGGCCCTCAGTGACTACCTTGCGCCCCATCCCACCCTGCCCACAGCCTGCATGAACGCGCTGCGGGCCATCTGGCGGCCTCCCCCAACTTCTGCAGCCCACTGTGAGCTATGCTCCCCCCCAACCTAGCTCCTCTCCTCTCTCACCTTCGCCACAGACTCTGCGCTGCATTTTAGCCTCCTGCCTTACCCCAGACAGGAGGGAGGAAGCGCTCTCATTGGGCTGCTGGGCAGAGGGGCGGGTGATGTCAGAAATGTCCTCAGGCACACTTGGGGAAGGGGCGGGGAGCCCTGTGTCCCTCTGGCTTTCTAGTAAATAAATCTGTGCTGGGGCGACTACGCGCGTGCCCACAGAGAGGGCTCTGAGTGCCGCCTTTGGCACGCGTGCCATTGGTTCGCCACCACATCCCTATACCATTCCAGATAAATGGTTATCCAATCTCTTCTTAAAAACCTCCAGTGATGGAGCACCCACAATTTCTGAAGGCAGGTCGTTCCACCGACGAATTGTTTTCACTGTCAGGAAATTTCTCCTTAGTTGTCGGCTGAATTTCTCTTTCGTCGCCATCTCGCAACCTAAACCCTGTAACAAAATTTCTGAGATTTCATCTACAGGTATTCCTTGACTTACGAACCTAAAAGAGCCTGAAATTATGATTCTAAGTCACAGTGGTAATTAAGCAGGTCACCATGTGGCCACGCCTGATTTTCCCACCTTTTTAGTGGCAGTTGTTAAGTGAACACTATGGTTGTTAAACACATCCATTATACCCAATGGACTTTCCTGCCCCCCCCCAGCAAAAACCACCCAAAATCATGGTTGCCTGACTGCACAATGCTGCAAATGACCATAAATGCAAGCTGGTTTTCAAGCACCCAAAATGCAGTCGTGTGAACGTGTATGTGTGTGTGAGAGAGAGTGTGAGTGTGCGCGCGCATGTGGCTGCTGGAATTTTGAAAATGCTCTGGGGAGGTTTGTTGCAACTTCGAGAGGTTGCTACGTGACAGGTCATTAAGGATTGTGTGTACCACCTGTCTTCCCGATTTTATTATTGTGTGTTCTGCATTTATAACTTTGGAGAATAAACCTCGCCCTCCTTCTGTGTCTGTCTGTCTTCATAGGATCTATTTCTGGTATCCTGATCATTCCTATTGCCCTTCTCTTATCCTATTCCACTTTCTCTGAATTTCTTAAAGATGGTGCTTAAAACGTAACACACTATAGGTAGCCCTTGACTTACAACCACGATGGAATCCAAAACTTCTGTTGCCTAAGCCTGACAGTTCTTAAGTACTGTTTTGCCTCATATTACAACCTTTCTCGTCACGGTGGTTATGTAAATCACTGCAATTGTTAAGTTAGTAAAACGGTTGTTAAGTGAATGTGGTTTTCCCATTGACTTGGCTTGTCAAAAGATCACAGAAGCTGAAAACATGACCCTGAGACACTACGACCATCATAAATGCATGCCAGTTGTCAAGTGTCCCAATTTTGATAATGTGGTGATGCTGCAACAGTTGTGTGTGTGTGTGTGTGTGTGAAAAATGATCATAAGTTACTTTTTTTCAGTGCCATTGTAACTTTGAACTGTCACTAAATGAATGATTCTAAGTTGCGGACTGCTTGTAGTTCAGATGGATTCTGACTGTTGGAATTGAATTGAATTTGGAGATTTTTATCCCATCCTATTTGAGTTCTGTTTTCTGCGTGGACAACCTTGAATTTATACCTTTGAAGCTACGTTCTGTTCCTTCTGGCCCATTTTTATAACTATTGTTTAGAGTAGAGTAGAATTTTTATTGATTTAATTATTTAACTATATCAAAACTATAAAACTAATACAAATCTGCAACCCTGTTTCCCTGAAAATAAGACTGGATCTTATATTAAGTTTTGCTCCAAAAGACGCATCAGGGCTTATTTTTCGGTTAGGCTTTATTTTTGAGGAAATGGCGGTACTCGATGTGTCTGTCTGGCTGACGATCTTAACTGGGGCTTAGTTTGGGGGTAGGGCTTCTGTTACGAGCATCCTGAAAAAAATCCTGCTAAGGCTTATTTTCCAGTTAGATCTTATTTTCAGGGAAACTGGGAAATAGATGCAAAAAACCCACAACATGTTCATACTAAACTGTCATCCCTACAGTTAACCCCAAATCCTCTTCAAAATGGCCTCTGATATAAAGAGTGCAATCTTGAACTAGTGATATGCAGCTTGTTTCCCTGCAAAAAAGTAAGATAGTTTCTCCCGGCTGCCCAGTATATTTTGATTTTATTTAAGTAAGCAGTTTTTTTCTGAGTTTGCAGTTCAATGTCTTGAACGGCCGTTGCTCCACAAATGCGCAGCCTTTCTTCAAATGTAACTCCATGAGTCTCGTTGTTCAAAACAAACTCTGAGATGTTGATGCATACGAGTTCTTAAATATTTTTCTAGCTGGGAGGCTGCTTTCTGTTCGGTCAGATACATCAAAGACTTGACATAAATTAAGTGCTGCAATATCATCTGGGGCAGCCACATCAATGTCAGCTTTGTTTGAAAGCTTCCTTGGCCTTTAGATCTGATTGGACCATGAACTGGATGGAGAATCCACATTGTGAGATGACATTTGAATGCTGGGCGGGGCTCCAGGGTGAGGAAGCGGAGTTATGCAACTGCTCTTCAAAACACACAAAACACAGCTTTTGTAATCTATCTGGGTCCGTAGATAGGCTCTATAGCAGTGGTCGCCAACCTTTTGGACCTCAGGGACCACTAAATTCATAATTTTAAATCCCACAGACCACTAATATGAATTTCTTTTTTAAAAAAAAAGATAAATACTGCTCCGGTGGGTGGTCCAGTGGATGCCCCAGCGCTCTTGCTGCCCGTGCTCTGATGAGTGGTGCTCACCCATTGTTGCTTTCCAGCAGGCCATTCTCTGCCCACTGCCGCTTACACTTACACGAGCTACTGCGGATCACTCACAGGTTGGCGACCTCTGCTTTAAAGCACATTCTAAGTGCTTTAAAGAGCCAACATTTTGCCCCCAACAATCTGGGTCCTCATTTTACTGACCTTGGAAGGATGAAAGACTGAGTCAACCTTGAGCTGGTCAGGATCAAACTTCTGGCAGTGAGCAGAGTTAACCTGCAATACTGTATTCTAACTACTGTGCCATCACATCTGGTAGCAAATTTGGTAGGTAGCAGAGTTGGGGGGTTTATTGTTTATAAAATCTTTGGCTTCTGATTTTCCCTTGTGATGAATTATGCCAAAGAGTCTATCAGCATATTTAATTATTTAGTGGTATTAATGGATATTCAAGGCACATAGACATATCTTTACATGCCTCCAGTACATGTTGAAAATTAATCATAAAGATAATTCAAAACTTAACTCATAAAAATTTAAAATGATTAGAGAACTAAATAGATAACATCTCTGATAACATCAATCTTTTTGGACATAAGAAATAAATGTTCTTATAGTACATGTTTATAAAGTACTTTGCTTTATCAAAGAAAATCTGCATTAAACACCAAGTTCTCAATAATGCCCATGTTTTCTGTTGGTAATTGTATAGCCTTTATAGAATATTTTTTGCTTTAAAGTGTTCATTGGAATTGAATGACTAATAAATTCAAATAAACTTGTTAAGCAGTTCATTGTCTTCATTTTTTTTAAATAAAGTGATAATAATTAATCTTACCTGGTGCTCCTCCAACAAATACAGGCTCTCTATGGTCAGTTGCTCTTGGGTTTAATGGTCCCACTACATGATTCACTTCTGAATCAACATCCAGTTGTATCACATTAGCGTCTCTAATAACTATTAAGCAAAACAGAAGAGGATAATAAGGTATTTTCATATTCCAAGTCACAAGATTAAAAAAAGTTATGAAAATGCCTACTTGTCTATTATTCCCTGGCTAAGACTTCTTCAATATAGCCATAGCACTAGCAATAGCAGTTAGACTTATACACTGCTTCATAGTGCTTTACAGCCCTCTCTAAGCAGTTTATAGAATTAGCATATTTCCCCCAACGATCTGGGTTCTCATTTTACCAGCCTCAGAAGAATGGAAGACTGAGTCAACCTTGAGCTAGTGAGAATCGAACAGTTGGTGGTTGGCAGAATTAGCCTGCAATACTGCATTCTAACCACGGTGGCACTACAATTCTTTCTATCTTAGATGAATTAAACTCAAGAAGTAATCTAGAATCACCATTATTACAGAGCTTGCAGTGTTGACTCACCTGCAATTCTATGCCATCTGCCATCACAGAGACTTTGCTTTGGTGTAACTGAAGTTGAAAAATCTTTAATGCCATTGTTTAGCTTCACAATAACCTGGTAAAGCAATTGAGTTCAACTTTAGAATCTTAATATCATTTAAAATATTATCTTAAAAAAATAAAACAATGTTTTTACCAGTCTCAAGGCTTATACTAGAAATGTAAGATTCTTCCCCTATGCTTTGGCATTCAGATAAGGAAGGTTGGTTTATTTCTTACTTTTATGGTGCAACTGTACATGCAATTTGAGTGTGAGATTCAGTAAGATTGTTGGATAGGTAGGATTATGATTATATTATCAATACTTGAACAGTATGTTATAACACATAATATGTGCTTTATAATGCAGCACAATTATTTGGAAGATACAAAATTTGATTTAGCAATTTGAATTA
Source organism: Pareas carinatus (assembly GCA_032468095.1). Classification (NCBI taxonomy): domain Eukaryota; kingdom Metazoa; phylum Chordata; class Lepidosauria; order Squamata; family Pareidae; genus Pareas; species Pareas carinatus. The sequence continues at coordinate 158,005 of JANHFO010002303.1, read as the reverse complement.
AATATATATTTTACTAGACATTATTTGTTCTGATGTAATTTGTTAATAAGGAATGTTAAAATTTTGGTCTCAAACTACTGCAAAATGATGGAACGTATTAAAAGGAGAAGCCCAATAGAAAGGGGAATAGTTTCTTAATCCAGATAGGGTTTTTTTTCATTAGAGTTAAAATAGCAGTAGAGTAGGTCAGGAACAGGTAAAAATGAAGTGTGAATGTGCTCTATGAATGCCCATTAATATTAAGTGCACTACTATAGCTTTCAAGTCAGATATTTGCAACATTTATTTTTATGTACAATAGGAAGCTTACTGATTCTCAGAACCAATGAGCACTAATACATGATGTTATACAATCCTTTAAAAGGAAGAGGTGTTTCCCTAAGCTTCTATTTATCATAAAAACATTTTATTTATTTGCTCTTGAGGATTCTATGAGGTTTCCCCCTTAGTTCCACTTAATTTTTAAAATCCTCAGCTATTCACACATGTTTCAAATGAGCAGAGATATTTTTGGAGCATGCTATAAAACGATCACTTGATAAATAATATTACTTATTTCAGAAATTGAAATTTGCTAATATTAAAAGTAAGGAGCACAAGGTGCTTGACAAAAAAGTGAAGCATCTAGTTTTGAAAGATCAGAATATACAAATAGAAAGAAGTGGTTGATTCTTTGTCATACCTGTTCCTGTTTCATATATATGTTCAGGAACTCTCCATTTACATTATGCGCATGCATTAGTATTCCAGAACTGCGCCGAGGGCGGACTTCAAAAACAACTTCGAATTTCAGGCCCAAGCTAAATGATTCATCTGCAAGGAAAAATCACAAAATATTTTATTAAGTTAACTGAAATTACTCACATGTTGTAGAAGATGAAGCAATAACTAAAGATCCTGTTCATTTCTTTTAACTTTGGAAATTTGAATGTGTTTTTTAAATTTCAGTGACTAAGTTGATTCTGCTGATGGTTAACTTGTGTTAATGAAGCAATACCCAGTATAATCCCCATTGCTTTGGTATGGTTTTATTCAACAGGCCACTGTATACCTAATAATGTTTAGTGATAATTTGCATCTCCTCTACTTGAGCTAAAGAAAAATGATAATATTGTGTTAATAATATCTTCCCTAACCTAATGCTGTCCTCTCAAATATTGGAACTATAACCCAGAATTCCTAGTCAATATTTTAACCAGCATTCTGGGCTTTAATTGTCTTTATATTTATGGAGAACATTAGGTTTTGAGTACTTGTGTTCTGGTCTCGACGAGATCAGGAAACCAGCATAATGATAATACTGATTATACTATATAAGAATTTTTGCCTTTGATGTAATGCAAAGTTATATGAAAATTTAGTACACTGTATACCAGTAATATAACAGAACATCCTGAATAATGACGGCACCCTGAGAGGGCCTCCTCAGGGTGCCGTCAGCCAGACAATGCAGGCTGGTGACCCCCAGGGGGAGAGCCTTCTCTGTGGCA
>JANHFO010002303.1:133934-146891 GCA_032468095.1 Pareas carinatus | reverse complement strand
TGAACAGATCTACCAAATTTCAGGTTTGTATCTTTAATAGTTTGGGAGATCTGATGATGAATCAGTGAGTGGTATTTTGCATTTATATATATAGATGAGAGCTATAGGTTTTGGGGGGAGGATGGGAGAAAAGCTGGACACCATAAGTATTTTTAGAATCTTTATTCAAACAGTAAAAAAAGAGCAAAGTGGTCTCATTAGGTTTCCCAGTTGCTTTGAGGCCTTGTCTGGCCCTGCTCTCCCTGTTTTTTTGACTCACCTGCATTGCTGCCATAGGTACTGTTTCAATCGTGGTTTCCAAGCAGTTTTATAGCATGAAGAAGCAGTTTTTTGCAATCTCCTGACCTGCTGCTCCTAACCCCTCCATTACTACTGTTGAATGAAAAATTCAAGACCAAACAGGGAAGCTGCAAAAGCCCTCCAATCAGGAGAGGCTGCAGAAGTCCCTCCAATCAGGGGAAAGAAAACAAACCATATTTTGTCCAATCACAACCTCTGGAATTAAAATAAATAAATAACTCACATAAAAATTAATATTTTGAAAAATCCTTTCTTAGTGAGCGCTTAGATGCCAAGCTGAACAGATCTACCAAATTTCGGGTAGATCTATATATATATATATTCTAGCATTTTGTACCCGTGCTACCCGTGCTACGCTACAGGAGAGTGTTTTTCGGCCTCCATGGAGTTCCAGGATGCCTCTAAGCAGCCCAGGCGCCTGTTCTATAGGCCTCCCGAAACTCCGTGGAGGCCCAAAAACCGATCGACGGGCCTGGGGGAAGCTCAAATGAGTTTGGACTGGATGACCTTCGGTGACCCTTCCAACTCTGTCATCTTATCCTTCTATAAAGATCTTCTGCTCAAACGGAGTTGAATTGGGTGATCTCCAAGGTCCCTTCCAACTCAGTCTTCTTATCCTTCTTTAAAGGTCTCCTGCTCAAACGGGGTTGGACTGGATGACCTCCGGGGTCCCTTCCAACTCTGTCTTCTTATCCTTCTTTGAGGGTCTCCTGCTCAAATGGGATTGGACTGCATGACCTCTGGGGTCCCTTCCAACTCTGTCATCTTATCCTTCTTTGAAGGTCTCCTGCTCAAAAGGGGTTGAACTTAATGACCTCCAGGGTCCCTTCCAACTCCAGGAGAAGCTTCCCCCAGGCCCCTCGGAGGTTTTTTCGGTCTCCACAGAGCTCCGGAACACCTCTAAGATGTGCAGAAGGCCATTCCATAGGCCTCCCGAAGCTGCATGGAGGCCAAAAAATCCTCCGACCAGCCTGGGGGAAGCTTCTCCTGAAACCCACAGGCCTCTAAGGAGGAGTCCCCCAGGTCCCTTGGGCATTTTTTCTGCCTCCACGGAGCTTCGGGCGGCCTATGGAGTGGCCGCCTGGACTGCTTTGAGGCGTTCCAGAGCTCCGTGGGGGCCGAGAAATCGAGCGACACGCCCCGGGGATGGCTCCAGAGAGGCCTGTGGCCCTCATTGGAAGCTTGCCCCAGGCCTGGGGGTAGATTTGGTGCAGAGAGGGAGAGTTACCTACCCTGCTGCTCCTTGCCTGACTGCTACCGGCTCTGCCATGACAGTGGGTGCAACTGACTTCGCCTTCAAATGGTGAATGGCCCTTTCCACTGCATCCTCCGATTGGCCCAGCACAGGTTGGCTGCTCCCCTTTCACTAAAACCTAAATAACTCTCAAAATTAAAAATTTTAGCGATTAGTAATAGTTGCATTTTGATCCAGGAATGGAATCCAAGGTATGTAGGAATTTTCAGTACTGTAGCTTCTATGGTTTCTGAGAAATAGTGGCAAGTCAGACGTCAGTGAATGGGAAATGAGTGGATTTTTCACAAATATATATATAGATATGAATATGAATGTATGTCCATGTGCATATGCATGTGAATCCACATACATATTGTTACAATCATTATCATCCCAAATTAAATCTATATCAATATGGTGTTCTGAAGAAGGTCAATTATGTTGTCACTAAGAGACTACACAGACTTGACTTCCAGTTCTGGTTTTTCCTGATGAGGACGAGGCTGCTGAAGTCCTTTTTTCCCATTTCAGGGGCACATGAGTGCCCAAGGTCACCCTGGAGGGGTGGTTGAAGAGGGAGGCCATGTGGAGAGCTTAATCCGCACAACTCCATTTCTCCGTTGGGAGAAAAAGGCATCCACGAAAGTGGTGCCATTAGGGAAAAGCCTGGAACATTACGAAACTAATAATGATGGAAGCAAAGAAGACTAAAAACATCTGGTCTGGTGAGAACAAGCCAAATCTATTATTATGCTCTACAAAAGAAAACCTTTGTTGGCCTAATTAAGAAAAGGAAACAGATAAGCTTTCCCCGAAAAGAGTTTGAAAAAATGCAATCGAAATCCAAAGAGTATTTAAACAACTAAGGAAGGCTTAAGGAGATTTCAAAAATGGAGAACATCTGGGGGTGATAAACTTTAAAATTTTCTTTTCTGTGGATGTTTGGTGGATCAATTGAGATAAATATAAAGACTGATTTGGACCCTGATGAAAATGAGTGATGGTGTTAAGGGATAGTGACGGTGAATTATAAATAAGTGTGTGACTGGGAACAAAAACATTTTTTTTAAAAAAATTGGATTTTTGAGGTTTGAAACTATGTGGATTATAAAGGGAACTTATGAAAATTCAGACTATGGACTTTGATTATTAAAATTTGGACTATAAAGATTAGACTTAATATTTTAAGAAAGAAAAATACCTGGCTAAAATGAAGTTAACAAAAGACAAGGCACAACAAGATTTAACTGCTAATAGATTTCTAGTGTGCATGGAAGAAATGCCTAAGCTATTAGAGAGACATTGTTACTAACAAAGAGAGAGGGAAGCCCAAAAGAGACTTTTAGAGATGGAAAAAATATCAGGACAAAGTAGAAGAAGGAGAAAACTGAAGAAGAAGAATAAAAATCAGATATTAAAAAAGAAAGAGACAATGTTGTTAAGAAATAAGAAGACAGAGAAAATCAACAATTCTTCCAAGAATATTGGGGAACAAATGTAGTAATGAGGGCCATAAAGGTCATAAATTGATTTTTGTAGTGTAGAGGAAGGAGGGGAAGATCCGGAACAAAAAAGATTTGACTAAGCAGAAAAAAGTGGGGAAAGAAATTGGGAGAAAAGATACTACCTAATTTTGGATTAAGAGGAAAGAAAATCTGAATATAGAGATATTTACTAAAAGGAAAACCTGTTTATAGAAGTGTTTGAGGAAGAAATATCTGTCAGGAGAGGTATAGGTTAATATGGAGTTATAAGAGCTATAAAGGTGGGTGGTAGTGCAAATGAGGAGAATTGTATTAATTTTTTGTTTTAAGTGATATGGTTGATATAGAAGGATTGAAATAGGTAGTTCATTTGAAATTATATATTTAAGATATTGATTAGTATATTGATTTATTATGGATTTGAAATGTATCTGTTAAATCAAGATGTATCACCCACGTTAAATTAGAAATGAAATTAAGAAATATATAAAATGGTAATTGGGAAGGAGAAGGTTTTTAATGTGATAAAATTGAAAAAGGATTATTTAAAACAATACATATAAGATATTGATTAGAATACAGATTTGTTACCGATTAGAAATGTATATTAAATTAAAAAGATGTAATACTCATGTAAAACTAGAAATTAAACTAAGAAATGTATAAAATGGTAACTGGGAAATTGGGAAGGTCTTTAAAGCGATAAACCTGAAAAAGGAAAACTTTAGATAATAATTAACTTTAACATCAAAATGTTGTGAATAGGGAACGGATGTAAAAAGAGCGATTTAGAATGATCAAATTTTTAATTTGAAAGTGAGACTAGATGTAAACTAAGCTAAGATGAAAGAGGATGAAGGAAAAAGAGGAGGAGCAGGAGGTAGAGGAAGAAGAACAGCAGAGAAGCGAGATGAGAAGAAGGATGAAGGCAAGAGATGTATGTAGTCTAGAATCATAGTTGGAATATAGAATTTAAAAGGATTGAAAGGTGGAAGGAACAGGAGGGAGAATGCTTGTTCTTGTATCCTTGTACTAACATTTATTATTCCATATGTTGATATGATTCTGTAACAAATTGACATACCTGTCTTATACTTTTTTTTGTGCATGTGTGTTTGCTTTACATTGAAAAGTAATAAAAAATATTATTTTTTTAAAAAAACTGGCTACACAGACTTGAAGGCACATAAGCTATTTCAAGTTTCACTATATCCTCAGCAGGGAGACTTTAATTCTTTGTTCACAAACCAGTGAAGGTTCTAGCTACGGATAGATCCTAAGAAATCTAGTCAACACATTAGTTACAGTTTATCTCAGGGACGTCTCTGGTTAATTTTATTGGATTGCGTTTATGGGATTTAATCTATAATATTCCTCAATATATCTTTTGCGCTTACATTTTCTCTAATAGCAGCTTTTTTCTTTAAGAAGAAAACAGGATTTTTGTCTTTACCATATTTATTTTAAAGAAATACATTTAAAATATGTGGAAAATAACCCCAGACTTACATCTTCAGCACAATAAAACAACAGTCCATTAGGCTGTAAAGTTCGGAAATTAAAGCCGCCTTCAAATGCATGAAAAGGAGAGATTTTCTGGCTGGATGCAATATAGCTTTCACCATTAAAATATGCCTTGCGGGACATCTGTTGATCAAGTAAACAAAGTGAACATATAGGGAGAGTAGAGAGCAAAAGGTGAAAATAACAATAGCAGGAAGAATCCAAAGGGTCAACTATCACATTCCAAAATGCTCAGTGATTCTGATGTTGATGTGTGATCATCACAGAGTAGTGTGTGCGAACTCTTTATCACACTGTAACAGAGATACTCTTGACAACCTCTTCCAGAGTTCACCAAACACTGCTGCTCTATAATTATTCCTTTCACTGGGACTCACACATAAATGCTGCTGGAAAGAAATTAGCTTCTACAATAATAGTGCTTTGGAAATTGTGCCTCAATGTGTCCTGTTGAATGAGGTTCAGATAATACACTTGGAATATCATGGCACACAGATTATGAGATCATGAACTTTATGTTTCTTTTCTCCTTCCATAGTAGATAATAACTCAACTGGAAAAGCAAGCAGCTTTAGAAGGGCCTTAAATTCATTCTCAATCTCATGACATGCAGAAAGCTAGGAGGAATATTGTCTAGCTTAGTGGCCCCCAATATTTTGGGTACCAGGGCTGGTTCTATGGAGAAAAGTTTTTCCGTGGACCGGACGGGGTGTAGTTTTACATGCTTCCTGCATTCCGTGAATGGAGCTTGGCTTGTTTGCACGGCCCAGTTGCTGGCATAACTGGAGGTTAGGGACCCCTGGTCTAGCTGACTTCTTGCTAAATGAGTTGTGTTAGCTCTCTGAAAGATGGAGTGGTCTATAATGACCACTCTATGATGATGAATAATAGTATTATTACTATTGCTGTTGGTGCCATAACTGAGAGTACTATTGTTACAAATATTAATATTTATCTAGTCTAGTCTCAATGCCACCTACAGGAATTTCAAATGGAAAAGTCTTGGTAGCTTGATTAGTTGAGACATGTAGAGCTCAGTGCTACCAAGCTCCTAATATCTGTGTTTGAATCTAGGTCAACTATTCTTAAATGCCATTTTGTAAAAACTGCTTTTGCTGACAACAGTGAGAATGTGACTAAACATTATACTATTCCAACATTCTATGATTTTGAAATAAAACAACAGCAACAAAAATAGTTCACATTCATTTGATGTTCACTTAAAAAAAATGCTTTGGGGGTCTTTTGCTCACCAACAATTGTGATGCCAAATTATCTTTTTGTCATCGTTTTGCAGCTAACTGTTAGAGACTGTACCAAAGTACAGTATGCACATTGAAAAATAAACTAGCTGAAAACCCGATTTGTGGAGTGAAAGAAGGTAAGACATAGATATTTATTAAAGTGTCAAAACATCTGACTGTGTAAAATCTATCATACTGTTTTTCTTTCAGAGATTCTACATTCAATAACATATACCATTCCCATTATTTTACTCAAAAGGAATAATATTTTATTAAGAGAAAAAAATGCTTTAAGAAATATTACCTTTTTTATCCTCTAATAATACAAATTGGTGAAAGATCATGAAATAAGTGGTATATATATATATATATATGTTACATATTTTTTTGTGCTGGCACATAAATAAATTCAGGGAAGACCAGGATAGATCTATTTCGAGCTTATTAGCTCTCATCAGCCAGACATATCACTTACTGGGAATTGAAATAGATATATCCAGAAAATAGAGGAGATTGAATCATACTTACAAGTGATTCTTCAGGACAGCCATAACCAATGCCCAGAGTACCTGGCTCTTCCAACAAGTTGAAGTCCTTCTTTTGGAACTGGAAGCCTTTCATACAACCCGTAAAGGGTGTACTGATAGCCAGGTGTGAGCTGACACCACTGTAAAGGTATGACAGATGTTTGTTGAGAGTCAAGGATCATGGCTAGTAGATTCTAAACACAGAATGCCAATGCAAAATAAAACAGTAGACTGCACTGTTAAATGGAAAAGAAATAGCATCTGAGGGAGTTATCTCCTTCTGCTTTAGATTCAGTCTGAGAAAAAATAGGTAATGGTTCATTGCATGAGAAGGTTTATGCCCACAACTTTCTAGTTGCTTGAGGAAGCAGGACAAGAGTTCACCATAAAGCAGCATAATAGTGTTTCCACATGTCATTATTGTGAATGAGCAGTGGCAGATAACTGAATAAAGGGAAAAGTATCCCTGGTTCACAGCCATCTTCTGATGATACTATGAATGATTCTAGATGGTGAATAACTTTACAGTTGTTGGTGGGAAGTTTTACTCACTGGCAATTTACATAATTTTACATCAAGATCATTTATTGCAATGTGTCCAATCATTGTGCAGAACCCTGTTATGATGCACATGGAAATCATGGCTGTGCCTATTATAATGATGCATTGCCTTCTTCCAGAGGGACTGTAGTTGGGCATTTTCATATTATACAAACAAAGCTGGCAAGTGCAGTTATTTCTGAGTTGGAAATTTCTTGAAAGATCTGAGATGTTTTTCCCCACTGACATGTGTGAATTAAACAGCAGCAGTAGCTATAATCAAAACTCAAATGCCCCCTTCCCCTGCAGAAAACTGAAAACAACCGGTATACAACAGATCGGGAAGTGACGTCGCCATTGGAGGAAAGGCGATTATGTAAAATGAATGTATAATAGACTACACATTAATTGTGCCCCACTTGGCTGGAGCAGAATGATCCAGTGAGATGCTAAAGTATCTTTTCTTAATCTAGATGCCCTCCAGATGGGTGGATCTCACTTGCCAAAATTCTCCATCCAGCATGGCCACCACTGAGAATTCTGGGAATTGAAGGTAGTGAAGGGTGTCCAGTTGTTGGAAGAGTGTCTCAAATGTCTGCCAATTTTTGTAGCACTGTTTATTCCCACACCAAAACCAAAATCACCCAAAGACACTAGAGTTGATTATATATTATTCAGTGCACTAAACTGATGCTCTCTAATAATCTGTCATTTGCTTTGCCTCCATTACAGCATAATACATGATACACAAATAATTCTACTTTCTATAACTGTATACACATGTGCTATGTAATTTATAAACGAACACCAATATATAACTGAACAAACTTTTGAATGATTATAAACCAACCTGGATTTTAAAATCTCAGTAGGAGCTCCTCCTATATAGACATCACTAAATGGCATGCCTTTCTTTTCATTTTCCATACTTTTTATATGTCTCCTATCCACTACCAAGATCATTTTCTTGGAATTATGATATATGACAGATATCTGAAATGAAGAAAAATAAATGTAAAAGACACAGCATAGAAGTCAGTATATTATTTAATTTATAACACACCTTTCATTCAGGAGCATGCGTTCTTCCCTTTTTATTTTCCTAACATCAGCACTCAGCAACAGAGCTAAGTTTCACTGAGAGAGAGTGACTGGCCCAAATCACTCAGGGAGCTTTTGTGTCTGAGACTTGACTAGAACTTTGATGTTCCTGTTTGAACTCTAATGCTTTTAACCATTATGCCTCTCTGTTTCTGGTCTTTTTGTCTACATCATACAATAATATGCTGATGCCTTACAATGTAAAATCAGAACAAGTTGTAGAGAGAATGATGATGGGTAGAGGAAAATACATTTTGAGGGGATCTTTCTTCTCATGTGTTTACAGGTAGGTTCAGGTCAAATGATAGCACTGGAAGAATGGGAAGGAAGAACATAGCCAGTCTTAAAAGTTCCATTACAGTCAGCTGTTCAAGGTAGATCAGGTCAAGAAGTAGAGGATTCCAGGAATTCTATTTTATTCTTGTAAAGTATAATAAAAGAATCTTGAAAGCCTGTTCAAAACCTTCACTGCTCCCTTTTAAGAAAAGGTGGGACTGTTCTTAGTCTTTTTCATAATTTCCATACTTTCTATTTTCTCTGTTTCACCTTGCTCTCAAGGCCAAAAGTACAGTCTCTCTCTCTCTCTCTTTCTCTCTCATAACTCAAGGTGGCAAACATATCCAACAACAACTTTCTCATATTTTCCTCATAATAATAACCCTGTGAGGCGAATTGGGCAAAGAGAGAGTGACTGGCCCAAAGTCACTCAGCTGGTTTTCATGACTAAGGTGGGACTTAAACTCACAATCTCTTGCTTTCTAACCTGATGACTTAACCCCTGGACCAAACTCTTATGTATGTATGTATGTATGAATGTATATATATGCCTTCCCTCACACTTATAAGGTGACTCTACATGGCTGACAGACAGTGTCCATTGTTTGGAGTCAAGATTGCCCTACAGATTAATTCTGAGAACTCTCTGCTTTGCTTCTACTTCTATACAATCTGTATTGAGTCCTTTACCCCATAAAGTTCAAATGCTACTGGTGGTTATTCCTTGTGGATTGAAAAGGGAAAAGAAGCCCTTTTTAGAACCTTTATTTAAGTGTTCTTTTATTGACAAGTATTTATTGTCTCCTTTTGTATTGGGAAAATTATACTTATACTAACACTGGTTGATGGTGTGCCCTGAGATTCACCTTCTACGTGCCTCCTGCCCTTAATAGCCATTTACATTCATTCTATGGGAATCTGCATGCTTTGTAGTGGTTGGACAAGCTAGACAGAAATGCAGATAACTGGATAATTCACCTCATGGAACTTTGCATCATTAATCAGAGCCTTCTTCATAGAGTCTTCTAGAATCACAGGGCCATTACTGAAGCCAAAATCATACTGCAGATACAGGTATCCATTTTGCATCTCCAGGCTGAAAAACATACTCTGCACAACCCCCAAATTAATTTTTTTCAGAAAAGATTGTACTTTTTAGAGGTTAAAAATCTATATTCTATTTTATACTCTTCCTCAGTAGATAAACCTATTAAGACTAATTCATTACTATACTGCTTCCTATTACTATAGTCCTTGAAGCAATTTACAATCAACAGGCAAAATTCAAATACAAGCAATAATCTAAAGCAGCGTAAAACTGTATGAAAATAAAATCCAAATAGCTTCAAATGATCAACTGGATCTTCTTCAGAAACAGAATTTAAATAATTTACTTTTTACTATATCTGAGCAGATATAAATCAACAGTGTGCTCTTTCTTCCCCCTTTTTACTTACTCCATTAACCATCAGAAGGAGAAGACCATTATCACTTGGTGTTCGAACTTCTATATCAAAGCGAGTCACAAGACCAAACTTCCCTCTGTTCTCAATATTCTTTGCCAGAGCATAACCTGAACCATCGAAGAAATAGTTTACAACACGGCTCTGGGTAAACGCCAGTTTATCTCTAACATGAAGGAAAAAAAAGACATAAAGAAAAATTAGGAAACTGGACTATATCCTACACTCTGGAGATATAAAAAACTCAGATATATCAAGCTGAAATAGTTGGTCTGAATGGGAAATGATTATCTAATCTGGGATTCATTGTTTGTATGATTTAGGAGATACACCTTTGAAGTTTTTTGAAGCTGGAAAGGCAGGATTAGCCCCGTTAGAGCTGGGGTCCCCAACCTCTGGGCTGTGGCCCACTAGTGGGCCGTAAGGTGTTTGCAACCGGGCCACATGCATGTTTGTGTGCTCCATTTGTGTCTGTGCTCCATTTACACTTTTTTGTGTGAAAATGAAACAAACAAACAAACATGTGATTTATGGCCTTGATGATTAGTTAGGATAGTGTAGATTATAGAGAAGAGTAATATGATATAACTTCAGAGAGAGAGGTTGCAATACATTTGTACTTATAACTGCTGTGAAGAATATCGAAAGCCCCTTCTTTACAACTTTCTTCCTTCTTTTCTATTTTCCTTAAACCGTTTTTTTGCACTTTTTGCTTTTTTTTATCTTTCTTTTTCTTTATTTCCCCTAATTTTTATTAGTCCATGTTAGTTTTTATCTTCTTGTCTAAAAGTTCCATGTATGTATATATGTGCATATATATACACATATACAAACACATGCATATATGCATGCATACATTTTATTACTAGTCATTTGGCCCCAAACAAGTTTATATTTTTGATTATGTTTCACTATTTTAGTCGTACTCTTTTCTAATCATCTCCCCACCTTTTGCAGCGCTCCTCTCAATATTTTTCAGTTAGGAAAATATACATGATTGCATCCCCAAAAATATAAATAAAGCTAATAAACCTAGATAAGGAGGAAAATCAGCAGCCAAATACTAGTAAAAAAGCAAACATTAAATTATTTTTTGCTCCTTAAATTATTTTCTATGTAAAGAATGACCTCATTCTCATAAATTTATTGGTCAGGAGATATAAGCCAATCAGACAAATTTGAAGAAAGTGGTAACCAATCAGAGCAATGAACATCTCGTGTCTCACAGGGAAGGTTCTCTTTGATCTCCTAAGCTTGGCCATCAATGCAGCCTGTGCAATGGGTCTCAGACACATATCCTTCTGTGCAGCCTCTTGCTTTCTTTTCACCCCACCTATTTTACATATTTGCATCTGAAACATTTACAATCATTGGTTAAGAATTGAACATTGTACAACCTTACCTACCAAAGTAGAGTATATATTAGCTTTGATTGGTTGGTGCATTTTGTTGAATGAATATTTATTAACCGTGAAAGGGAAATGGCTTTTTGACTGAGAGGATTGGGACCAGCCAGTGTTTTGGATGCATTACCACATGGCTGAACATAGCTACTAAAAGTTCAAAAACATGGATTATCTCCTATGTCCAGATACTTTGGGTAATGCAAAATCACAACCACTCTGGGCCTGTCTGGCCACTTGGTAAGTCTTGTTTTTGGAAATGATTATTCCCAAGGTAAAAGTATTTTTATTGATTCATTGATTGATTGATTTGTTAAGGCTGCCCAAGACGGACCAAGCTCACCTTACCTGATACAAGGTACTGATTTGGTAATGTTATAGATGTTTTTGAAATTATACAGGCTAATGACATCATCATTCAGCGTGGCAAGCTCCAAGCAGCCAATAAAGCCAGGCAAGTCCAAGCTTGGAGGGAGCTTAAAAGAAAAAAACACACATTTCAGATCAATTTCATAAGCTTCAAAGGCTTATTCTTTTTATTCTTTTTCAGTGCTGTTGTAACTTTGAATGATCACCAAACAAACGATTATAGGTCAAGGATTACATGTAGTAGTAGACCACTTGCACAGAGCTGAATTAAACCAAGTTAGACACTTGCCTTTTCTTTTCACTTTCTGTATATGGTGTTATCATGAGCAACAGAAGGATTGCGTCCAGATTGCTAGCATATGTTGGTAACCACCTTTAAAGTGCTCCATGGCATAGGGCCTAGTTATCTGCAGGACCGCATTCGACCCACAAATACCTCCCGCCAACCTGTCCGCTCCCACAGAGAGGGCATCCTCAGGGTGCTGTCAGCTAAACAATGTCGGCTGGCGACCCTCAGGGGGAGAGCCTTCTCTGTGGCGGCATCCACCCTCTGGAACGATCTCCCCCCCGCAATACGCATCATCTCTGACCTTCGGACCTTCCGCTGTGCCCTGAAGACCCACCTGTTTCAACAAGCGGGCATTGAATAGCCGCGCCCTGTCCTCCTGTATTCAGTTTTTAATTCGATTGGGATATGGTTTTTATTGCTTCCCCCTTTTAATCTAATCAGGTTTATTTAATTGTTTTAATATGTTCTTAACTTGTCTTTGCATTTGTATTTATTCATTTTTAACTGCCTGTAAGCCACCCTGAGTCCTTCGGGAGAAGGGTAGGATATAAATAAAATTTATTATTATTATTATTATTATTATTATTATTATTATTATTATTATGGATGAAGAGGGGAGGAAGGTGTGCTTAGAAGGGCGTGAGGAGGGACCCCCTGGTTCTCGCTGTATTCTACAATCTCTTCCCAGCTCCCTCCCTCCCTCCAGGCTTTATTCAGGGGAAAAGACCTTTGTTGCAACCTTAGATGCCAAAAGCAAAAGGGAGGAACTACGTGAGGAATCTGCCCACAGCTGCATCTCCTGCCCCTGTTTGGAGTGAGTCAGAGGTGTCCTATTTACCTGAGGCTACTTGTTCCTTGTCTGTCTCTGTTTTCCATGATTGGGAATTCCTAACACATTTTCCTTGGCATACCTGTTTCTGCTCCTTAGTCCCTGCCTCAGTCCAGATGTGGGAAAAACTGTCATCCTGGGTTCGTCCAGAGGGCCCGAGAAGGAGAGCCCGTTTGCTGCTACGACTGCGTTCCTTGTCCGGAGGGGACCGTCTCCCCCCAGGAAGGTGAGTGGCTGAGAAGGAAATGGGGGGCTTGGTGAGAATGGATCCATCCGGAGCATTTTCTTTCTTTCTTTTATTCAAAAGTTTTATAGACACATACAAAGTATATAAAAATACAACAAATAATGACCTTGAACATTTCCTCCCCTCC
>JANHFO010002303.1:110231-131164 GCA_032468095.1 Pareas carinatus | reverse complement strand
ATGGTCTGAAATACTTTGAAGGAGAATTATGGAAGATGCTTCCATTGCTGATTTTATTTATCTATAATGGATTTGAATAACCTTTATAGCATGTATAGTAATTATTTTAAAAATGGTAAGGTTTTTAAAGAAAAATATTCTTTTTTTCCTTTTGTTTAAGCAATCAACATGAATAATTAAGCAACAGTAATTCAGTAGTGAATACTAATTACAATAAGTAGGGATAACTATTTTGTCAGATTCTTAATCAGTACAATTAACATGATTAATAATCTCCCCAAGTGTTCACATTGTCTTGAGGTTTTCTAACCCAATCATATAAAGAACATATAACAAAAGTAGTAGATGTAATTACATTACCTCTCTATTTTAACGAGGTTGAAATGTGTAGGCCAGGAGCTGATTGGCTTGGAATCTAGAGGTATATTCACATCACCAGCACCCAAGTTATAAATGTAGACCAGGTTCCCATTCTTAATTGCAAGACCCACATAATTTTTTGTCTAGAGAAGGAATGAACAAAACATGCTTGTGAAGGTTTCAAGAGAAATAAAAAGAAAATTAGCTGGCATAGTTCTGTCTCACATTGGAAAACTTAGAGAATACAAGGACGCCCTGGTCTGCAGATTTGTATTCTTTCTGAGAAAAGGTTAACACAGCACTTTGAAAGTCATGATCTAATGGAGAATAAGGGAAACTGAACTCAGAAAAGCCTTGACAAAAATACATTGATCTAGTCAAGCTACTTATCTCAGTGTCAGAGAAATTTATTGTAAAAGCAAACTTTTACTAGCCAGGAACTGCATTTATTTTTTCATTTGGAGTGAAGGGCCAAAATGGGCAGGAGAGGGATAAAATGGACAGAAAAGGAAAAAAAAAATATAGACCCGGGGTTTTTCCCTATGAATGTGTGGAAAATATGCTTTTGCTTTTACTTCTAAGCTATATTAAAATCTACCAGAGTCTCTACTACCATTTTCATATATTTCCGAGATATGTTACAAGAGATGCAACAGGATGAAATGGGTCTTTATGATATGATGTTCGCACTTTATAACATGATGACATGATGAATGTATACGTACTGTATGACTATGAATGTATCTGAGGCTTATATACACCGTTCATGATTAAGATCATGGTTTGTCGATTGCAGTTTATACTTTATGACTATGAATGCATCTTATTCTTACATACACAATAGATTATGCCTATATATGCAATGACTATGCCTATATATACAATTAATTATGATTATGCATATATATGTATGTATGTATGTAGGTCTAGGTGTGTTCTGGTCTTCTCCCATGTAATCTTACACAGAAGATGACCTGAACACACTTAGACCTACATACCTGTACCTGTGAAAATCTATGAAAATATATATATATATACACAAATAATTGTGATTATGCTTATATATTCAAATGTCTATGAAATCTATCTTTAATTGTATCTTTGTTGTAATCACAGTTGTTTATTGTATGTATTTAGGTATTGATCATGTTCCCTGAAGACCAGTTCCTTGTGTGTCCTGACACACTTTGCAAAATAAATTCTGATTCTGATTCTGATTCTGATGTTATTAAAGGGAACCTGAGTGTGTGTGGGGGGGCTATTATATAAATAGTGTTCTGGAGTTCACGTGATTCTAAAGCTTCAATATACATTCCTTGGTGCTCTTTTAGCTTGGTTATTTTCTGCAGACATTTCATTGCCCGATTAGACAACAAAGGAGTGCGTTATGGTTTTCTCCATGACAGTTCCTTGATTAGGCTGTTGATTTTTTAAAATCTGATTTGGTAGTTCTTGATTAAGTTATTCTTTACTGCTCAATTGTTTCTCTGGCAATGCTCCTAGTGTTAATTCCCCATAAACCATATTTTTACAGCATTGAAAAATGAACATCCAGACAACTGAGGGAGTAACACAAGAATTAACACCAAATGATTTAACAATAAACAATATTCTAATCAAGGACCTCCCAAGGAGAAAACCACACATCCACCAATACTGACAAGGTGGGTTACTGTGTATAAACAGAAAGCAAACCACACTCCATCTAGTATTGAAGATGTTACCTGCTCTGATAATGAAATGTCTCCAGGAAAACAACTAAGTTCACAGACCATCAAGAACTCTACTTTTCAACCCTGGTCTACATATATTCACCTCTAAAACTTCAAATTGTGCAAACCTGGGATATAATAAACCTAAGGGTTAAGAACAATAGAAATGCATATTAAGGTTAATGGAAAACTGCAAAGTGCATGCTCATAATTAAATCTGTGTTGGAAGGTTTAACACCTATATTGCTAGCAACCCAGTATATACCTGAAAGATGAAATGAAGTGAATGCTCTTTAGAATACAGTACATCATTGGCTGGCTACAATATTGCACTGAAACTGATAATATGTCTTGTTGCTTGCATAGACTAAGAATAGTAAGAAAACTATGATTGACCTACAGTATTTGTTTGCAAATCTCTAATTTTCTATGTGCTGTTAAGTAAAATAAAAAACAGGAAAATTGCAAGTTAGAATTCAAAAGTAATCTTGGAAGACATTTTATAGAGGCAAATGACATTAAAACATGATAGAACACCTATCCTAGAGCCCTTTACAGAGTTACAGAAATATTTAGGAGGCAATATATTCAGGAAGGGATGGTTCCAATTGACCAGCTGTCAAATAAGACAGTATCAGGCACAGATGAGATATTCACTGAATTGTTTAAAGCAGCAGGAGGAAAGCTGTTTAAGTGCTAATATTTCCAAGTCAACAAACATGGAATGAATTATGAAGACAAGAAGCTGGAAAAGATTGTTGTATATCCCTACTTTGAAGATGAGAGATACAAGAGAAAATGCATCTGAACCATTGCCCTAATTCCTCATGCAAGTAAAATTTTGCTTTAGCTCTTTTAATGAAGAGCAGAATTGAATATGGATAGATAAACATATATATCTATGGATGAGAAAATCTGAGCATGGAGGGAATAGGAACTTTCAATAATAAAAGATCAGAACGCTAACATGGATAGTAGAAGAGAAAAGCGTTTAGTGGAAGAGAATTGCTTTATTGACTACAGCAAGGCCTCTGATTGGCTAGATGGTGCCAGAATGTGGACTATATTAAGGGTTGGGTTTATTAGGTATGCCAGAACACCTGGTGGGTCTTTTGAAGAACCTTTACAATATACAAGAAACTACTATTAAGAACTCAGTTTGGAGAAATGCTATAGTTTAGAAGAGTTCCTCAATGTTTTTGGGTTTGTAGACTGGTGGGAGGGGGAGGGGATGGTTCAGTGCAAATGACTGTCAAGTGTGTGCGTGTGTGCAGCTCCATTTGTGCAAGCAGTATGCATGCGTGCCTGCCACTCATGCAAATGGAGTGCGTGTGTGTACACCCGTCCACTGCTCATGCAAGTGAGGATGCGCATGTGCATGATCGCCAAGTTCCAGGGCTCGGTTGCAACCTCCTTGCAGTCACTAGTGGGCCATAGGCCACAGGCTGGGGACCCCTGGTTTAGAATGCATAATGAGAAAAGGATGCATCTTTCTCAAAATCTATTTAATTTATATTTGTTTAGCATAACAAATATAGTGTCAGAACGGTAGGATTGAATTAGGATTAGAATTTATTCACCCAGTGTGTCTGGGTGCACAAGGAATTTGAAGAGATGAGAGCAGGAACAAAACTGGGAGATGGCAATAATACATACTGTAAATGATTTAAGAAGCAGTACGTTGTCATCTCAAAGTAAAGAAGATCTGTAAGAGACCATTACTGACAATAAAACAAAGTGAAATATCCTGGTTAATGTTAAATAGCAAAAAAAGAAGAAGGTGGTAATATTAGTCAGTATGCATACTGAACTCAGAATGAGGATAATCGTTTTGGCTTTCAAGAATACAGTGGAGTCTGGGAAGGGGAGAGTCAAAGCAAGTAAGATGGTGGTTGTAGCGTGGCAATTGAAACCTTCCCTCTTTGATTTGCATGCAACACTGATTCTTGATTTTGATGTCAGAACTGCCATTTCTTTATGTTTGACATGGCTCCCATGAATGCTATTCCAAAAATATATGAAGATGGTCATAATGCAGGAGAATAAAGATATTCATTTTAGAGAGGAAAATAATGACAAAAAAAGGGCAAGGATATTTCTATAAAAGCAAAGATGAAAGAGTGGGTTCTCCCCGCCCCCAAGGCAATATATGACCTGGACACTGAGAAAAAGGAAGTGAACTGACATCTTTTCATTATAGAACTGGAGGCTAATTGACCAAAGAGACCAATATAGATTGACCCTTGAGTTGATGAGCAAGCAGTAACCAGCATATTTTGGTATATATAATAAGAATATATATTATAAGCAGATATAAGCAGATGGTAGACTAAAAAATTATCATATAAACTTGGGGATAAGCCAAAGGTTTTAGGTCCCAAAATACACCTGAAAAGTTGGGTTTGGCTTATCTGTGGAATGGGTTTATATGCAAGCATACATAAGCCCATCTGCAGATAAGCCAACCTTCAATTTTTTAATCAAATTACCCACAGACAAGCCAAGTATGGAAATTAAAACAAAGGAAATTTTCCAGGGTCAGCTTACATGGGGATGGTGCATCTTTCATGGTATTTTGTTAAAAATTCAAGGGTTGGCTTATCCATGGACTGACTTATCTACAAGTATATAATATGTTTGGCAAGACTGGGGGAAGTAGAAGAAGTAGATGAAAACAGATAAGGTGGATGGACAGGATTAAAAAGCCACCGATTATTGTCAGGAACAGCTGGTGGACATTTTTTAGTAAAATTCTGAGGGACTGGGTCTGACTCACTGGCACCTTTTTCCATTTTGATGAAAAAAAATTATCAGTGTAATATATGTGAAAACACCATACATCTAGCAGGTTAACATACATTTTTGCTTCCTAAATACAGAACAAACTGATCTTGAGGCTTTTTTCTCTGTGGATTTTCTTCAGAAAACTTCATGTACAAACTTAAAGATGTGAAAGCCTTTAAATCTTCTACATTCATCTGAGGACTGACTTCAACTGCTGAGCGGCCTTCAAATGTCATTGACACTTGAACCTGTAAAGTGAAATATGTAAATGAAAGGTTAGATGTATCTTGGTAGACTCCCCTTGGGAAGAAATGAAAAACTATAATACATTTATTTTGATGCACTATTTAATTGGCAGAATGTTAACATTATTTGTAAAGATTAATAAATTATGAGCTGTGTTCAATGAGTTAGATCAAGTGTTGCCCAGGATAGTATTCTATTTATACATTTGTCATGTGAATAAAATAGTGCCTTCTCTTGTATACACATTGAGTACTCAGATTCATTAGTGAAAAATGGTAATGAAACTGAGACCATTTTCATGAATAAAATATTCCATTATTTACTGATATTCATATATATTTATAACAAACCAAATCCTTTTGAGATTCTCTGGAACCTCATATGGGATATTTATATCCTTAAATCAACAAATAAATAAGTACTAAAGTAAACTACTATGATAATGTTCCATGTGCTGATTTAAAACGATTTTTTTAAAAAATGGTCAAATAAGGAAGGTTGATTTGTACACTGTTTGTATTGGACTTCAGGACTTCAATAACAGTAGTATATCAGCCATTCTACCACTTAGATTAGTTAACCTTTAGCTAATGCCCATTGGCAACATACTGCATGATGTTAAATCAAAGCTGAAACTAAAAGAGATCCAGAGGAAGCATTAGGCTCCTTGATATAAGCACTGTATCGAAGTCCCTGACTCAGTTTTTAGAGGGGCCATACTGTAATAAATCTATCGCTAGGAACTTTAGCTATGTTGGAAAAATCTCTATGGAAACTCAAGGACTTGACTTGATCACACATGGTCCTATAATAGCAGCCTTACTAACTAAGGAGATCAACTTCACAGCCTGCACATTTCAAGGTTTAAATTCTACATTTCTTTCCCCTCCCCCCTTGTCATGTAATGGATTGCTTGCAGCCCATTTCTCTTGCTGGGCTGCTGATGGCACTTGTCTTGTCTGTTTCTAGGCTCCTTGTTTCCCTCTTGCTAGCTCTAACTCTCCCAATTTCCCTTGCAGCATCTTTACCTTGTTAGCCACACTCCTGGTCTGTGCAATGAGTTCTCGGACCCTCTGGATGCTGGCTGACACATTGTTTGCTGGCCTTTTCTCTTCTACTATACGCAGCTTATCTAGAAGCTGTGGGACAAGTTCTGTGAGACTCCTCACTGTTGTTCAAAACAAGACAAGACAGCTGCTTGGTTTTGGTATTACAGGCTAAGAGATTATGATGATTAATAACAATGGCACAGTTGTTAATTAGCAAATAATACAGAGAAGCCAAGGGAGAAGCCATCAAAGAAGATCAGTGTGGGTCAATCTCTTTATCTTTTATGATAGTACATGTTTAGAAAGATATGAGTTAGTGGATTGTTTAATTAATTTTTTAAAAAAAATCTCATATGGTAGAACATGGAAGCTTTGTTTTCAAATAGCTTACAGTTCCAGCCTATTAAATATTGTTTGCTATAAGAACACCCCTTTTTAAATGGCAAGATCCTCAGTGAAAGAGAAATAACTATTGACTTCCCTGGAAATTAGCCAACCACACAGGCCCATCCACTAGATTGTTTAAGGGATGCATGCACACTAATTCCTCAGCAGTGGAGGGATCTGATGGTTTTTCTACTTTGTTTACAGTCGCACAAAAGAAACTGCTTTAACTACAACCCATGTTATATCTTACAAATCCAGTTCAAATCTTATTCACTTTTTCCAGTGCTATTAGGCAGAACAATTTCCATTCTTAGTTATTTGTGGAGTAGCTAAATTAACCTCAGGCAACCGTATCTAACTCAAAGACTGAATCTGATTTGCCAAGCCAGACCACCCATATTGCGCAATCTTGAGCAAAGCCAACTCTATCCCTGGATTGTCTCCGATTACAGTTCCTGACAAATTGAGCGGATGGTTTGACCAGAGGCCTATGTTTGACCTAACTACATTACTATGTTCCTCTCTTTCTTTGACAACTTCTCTTGCAATTCAATTTTACACAATCCAAAAATCAGTATTCTTGAAAGAGAAAGCAGATGCTGTACATTTCAAGAAACATTTCAATTACATTTTCCTCCCCAATACCTGTATCCCTTGTTGTGACTGTGGCACGTTCATAGGCTGCTCTTTCAGGTTTAAAGTTGCGCAGATCTTTTGACCATTTTGTCACATTCTCAGCCATTGGATCTGTGGTGGAGGTGATAGTTGCAACTGTTTCTTTAGCTTGAGTAGCAATCGCTTGCAACTGCTCAAACTGCTTCCTGTGATCTGTAAACATAAAGCTCTGTGATGAGCAAATCATGATCATTTTTTTAATATAGAACCAGGTGACCTCCATTCCAAGTGCATTCATTAGTGTTTTTCTTCACTAAATAAGCACAGACCTGTTATCTACTAAATATGTAAATAATTTATTTGTATTTGTGAACCGATTTACCATAATATAGATTTTTG
This sequence comes from Pareas carinatus, assembly GCA_032468095.1. Classification (NCBI taxonomy): domain Eukaryota; kingdom Metazoa; phylum Chordata; class Lepidosauria; order Squamata; family Pareidae; genus Pareas; species Pareas carinatus. Next base: position 123,612 of record JANHFO010002303.1, on the reverse strand, counting down.
GAAGTATTAATATGTGTCACTGGATGTGTATAGCAGGCACGAGTGATGGTAAATCTATTTACTGTATATTTTGATTACAAATCTTTCAGTTAGCTCTTTAAGGGTAAAAATTAGCCATTAATCCTGGGTGGGAACTTTAATAGTAATTATCAAGAACATTCTAGATGGGTATACAGTATATATATTAAGGCGGTATGCTCTTCAAAAATAGCCAAAAACCTCTCCTGTGACATAGGTGCCTTGGGAACAATAGCCCACGTTCTATATTGTGCTGTCATTTCTACGGGGTCATTTGCTGCCAGTTCATTATTCCTTTTTAATCTAAATTTCTGAGGCACTGATCATTTTTTTTGCATTATTCATTAGACAATCAGGATAAATCTATTTCTTCAAAGTTAGCAAAATTCTGTAACATTATATAAAGCTTTGCTGATAGATGGCTGCCAACCGTCATTGATGTTAGGGGTTAATTTTATTTTACTGAAAGTATTTTTATTGGTCATTGACCGAAATAAATTTTCTGTCTTTGTGATTAGGAACTTACATGAACACAACCTCTCTGTTCATTCAAGTGCCCCTCCCCCCTTTTGATTTCCACATCAACCTGAAAAAATGATGCTGCTATTTTAAGGAGTCAATTAATTATAGCTAATATGATTTTTAAAGCAACAATGTCTTTCATTTTCAGACTTTTGTGGAAAGCTGAAAGAAATTGAGCTGCCTTAATGAGTAATAGAGAGGTGCTTTTTCACACACAAGTGAAATCTGAAGGACTTCTTTCAAATAATCTTCAAAGCACAACCAAATAGTCAATTCAACTGTTGATGGTATCAGCCAAGTAAGATTTGATTAACTTTCTACCTGAAACAATCACTTAAGAGGATACCTTATATAGATTTATTCTTTAATCAGATTCATTTGATTACAATTTTGTATAGTTTATTTCCTGACCTTGCTCTGATGTGTGCATTTTTTTGAGGACTTTCATGAAATGGCCTTTAACATCATTTTTCTTGTCAAGTGTTTCGTTAATGTCTCTGCCTGTTTCTTCAACATTAAAGATATCTGTAAAGTAGAAAAAAAACAAAATATAAGAAAGCTTTTGGCTATGAGTATCAAGGGCATTTATTTAATCATAATGCATCAGAAAGACATCATTGTAAAGATTCTAATTGCCACATTAGAATACCATTGGAACTTATTTGATGGTCTATACTAAGTTTTCAGATAAAACTTTTTTTTAGTGACTTCCTCCAAAACAGTTATTGACTCTTCCTAAAGCAATCTGAAATGTTTTCAAAATTTGTTTTTAAAAAGGACAATGTAGTTTGCATGCTTTCAAAGTAAACATCACAAATGTGAAAACATTTGATTGTGCTTCCAGCAAGCCCTATTGTTTTCTGCAGAAGTACTATAGACATTCTGTAAATCTTTCATTTGACCCAATCATAGTCTATATCAGAGATTTTCAGCCTGGGGTCTGTTGGGTTCGCGCCGCGAAGGAACAGGCAGGAGCTCTCGGGTTTCAGAATGGATGTTTATTGAAGTAAAGTCAGAACAAAACAGTCTCAGCAATAAGCAACAGTAACCAGCCCTTCTTAAGGGCAATAACAATGAGTTTTAACCAATCGGGGGTGGCTTGACCAGTCGCCGGGCTGTCTATTACTAGGGAAAATTCCATGACCTAATTTCTGCTTGCTGATCACTTGTTTTTACCAGACTCTACGGAGCCTGGTCGGTAGGTCAGCCTCCACGGATCCTACAGGGTCCATGACAATTTGCCAGGGGGCCCATAGACAAATCAAGAAAAATTTGAAAAAAGTAATATACACGAATTGTCGATTAGTAATTAGTTGAATTTGTGGAAATGGAGTCCGCCATGTAGTAACTGCACGTTTTAGGATCCACAATTGACAAAGGTTGAAAACCTCTGGTCTATATTTTCTAGTGTTATTAATAGAGAATGAAAAGATGTAACTTGTATAAAGTAATGTATGTCTATTAGAATAATCTTTGCTGAGCTTGAAATATTCAAGATTTTAAAATGGCAGAACCCACTGTAGAGGAATTATGGTCAAATTGCTCATGTCAACATTTTTCTTCTCGGGATACTCTCTATTACAAAGCTTTTCTAGTGTAAGAAAAACCAATGAATCAAAAGAAATGATTATATTTACTAGCATTGGCATTTCCTTGCTGTTTTCTGGCTTCACCAAGGAGCATTATGCTTTTGTCTTTGTGGAATGTTATTTGAGTGTCAATTCCAACAGCAGCCTATAATTTTATTAGTGAGAGAGGGAGAGAGAGAGAGACAGCATTAGACACCATGAAAGTAAGCATTTGGGGTTTCCAGATGGGGTCACTATTATATAATAAACCTGTCCCTGTCATAGGGTTTATGAGAAATTCAGATAAAGGCTTTCATTTATAATCTTCTGTTGTTCTATTTGCTTTTTCTACTTTTATCTCATCCATAAATAATCTTTTGAGAAAAAGATCGAGCAGCTGCATGATGTCTTTTGACTGGTAGTACTAAATGATATCTGTCTGGAAGCACAATTAGTTGCATCTTCAATTTATGAGGCAATCACTTTCATCCAGTGGATTGGATGAAACATACTGCTTGTTTGCAATGGATTTCATACTGACGTTAAGGAAAGTGTCAATGAATCTTGCTCACAGCATCACAATGTTGGATTTGCCTTTCCATAAATAGAAAATGCATTCTGTTTGAAGAAAGAGTCAAAATACAGTAGATTTTCACCAGATTACTGCTTTATTCTGCAGTCCTGAGTGCTTCCTTCCATTCTATTATAAAAAGTACTTTATCCTCCAGATTTTGTCCTTAAAGAGAAAGGAGGCAGCAGAAAGAAAATTGATAACACTTAGTGACAAATGCATCCTATTGTAGCAGAAAAAGAGAAGCTTTTACCAGTTTTCTATTCATGAAAGATCTGGTTCCAACCCCAAACAATTACTAATCTCTGCAGCAATTATGCAATGTTTGTAGAAGTTTAGAAATGGACACAAAACAATGTTTTATGAATGTTTTTGCTGCATATGGGGCACATGATCTTTGACTGATTGATTAAAACATTGATATAGCTGTCAATCTTCTATCAAACTCTGGGAGGCTCACAATCTATCAATGATATGCACTCAGAGAAATGTTATTTGCTCTTGGGCATCATAACAAAAATCACATACTTTCTAGTTATAATGTATGTTTGCAGACCCTGGGCACAACCTGGACTTAGATAAATGTTTCTTGTTCAAACTTTATTAAGAACAGAGCAGCACCCTCCCCCCACTGCAAAAAAATCTTTAGAAAACCCAGAAACAAGATACGAAGCATCAGCTTATGCCTCTTAATAGACACTTGCTGGCCTCTTGGAGAAACATCATCTCATAAAGGATTGCATTGCTTCGACATAGCAAAGAAACTGGCAGATATGTAGCCCTGTGCTTGTACAGATTTAAAATGGGTTTGATTTGCCTTATAAATATGGATGTAGAAGCTGTTGCAGCCAAACAAAGCAATGTGGCTTCTTCATTCCCATGATTAGACGCAGGGTGCCCCTTTGCATTATGAAAGTGTCCAAGCAGGCATTTCGCTCCTACTTTGATAAAAGCAAAATTCTCCTTTCGAGCTAGCATGGCCCGAGCTCATATTGAAATAAAAGCATCGTGCATCATAGTATCCTAGTTTTGCATTTTTGCTGAACTAGGTGTGCTGAACTTCAGTCCACAGAAAACAGATCAGCTTCTGTCCTTGAAGGTGAGATTGTAATGGCACAAATGCAGATAGATGTAGGTTTTTTTTCAAAAGATACACATTTTACTTCATCCCATAATCCAGATACCTAATACTATTACTTACATCACTGACTCGCTCTGTAGTATTTAATGCCAAGGCGGACATTTGATTAGCTTCATTAATATAATTAATTATATTTTCATGTACATTGGAGGCATTTAGTGCTTTCTGTACTAATCCATTTGTGTCAATACCATGAAAAGTCCTGTAACATAGAAAAGAGAGGAGGAAGGGGAGGGAATAAAATGTATAATATATTGTTCAAGATCACTATATAATCTGTCATTACTGCTCTTGGAAGCTATTGTTATCTTTATTGTACCATTGTGATGCTCATTTAGTAGACAACCAACCTTGATTGATCTAGATAGCTCAGGGTTGGTCCTGACTACTGTAGTGCTTCAATGGAGGAACAACAACATCAGGGCTATAAGATAGAATGAGAAGCCAAAAGACATTCTGGAAAAAGGGAGGGGCAAACTACTTCCATATCATGCCGAAACAACTGTAAGCAAATCATCAGGAGTCAAACTTGACTTAAAGAGAACCTTACAATAGTTTTATTTATCAACATATAATTTTTCTCTCTGTCTATATGTCTACCTCTCCCTCCCTGGCATGCTCCATCATGACATGCAAGAGGATGTTAAGATCTTCTCCAGGCTAGTTCATCAGTCAATCAGTATCTCCACTCAACTATTTTGTAATAAAGGATCTCAATATTATGTACCCACAATTTAAATCCAGTCATATATTGAGAACTGATTGACATAATGCTGAAAGACATAAATTGAGAGATAAGGAATGCTTTGTTTAGATTACACTTTAGTCCTAAATTTACTAGTCTTGAGAAATATAATTGCTCAGTAACACACCAACTGTGTTACAGGAACAATAACATGGTCTATGTGGTTTCCTAAAGCACCACATCAGGGACAACACAGCATTTATATTTTAATGCTAATGATAAGACATTTGGTTCATCATTCTCATATCCTTTAATAATAGTTGGTATTACTAAGTCAATGTGTAATATTTTAAGACCTGCTGATTTCAACAGAACGGCTAATCACACTCTTAATTCTGTCTCCTTGAGATCAGTGAGACTTAAGTGCAATTTACAATTGTTCAGATCGTACCAATTTATTGCAGAAAGAGAAACTGGCCTAATACCCTTGAAAGTTACCTCTCCAATTTATCTGCAAGGTCTTGAAGGCCCTGTGCATATTTCATGGCTTTTTCAACCAAATCTTCATCAAACCTCGACTGATTGGCTTGTTTTTCTTGTAGCTGTACTTTAGCTCCATCTATTTCTGCATAAAACCTGGATGCATTCTGACCAAACAAAAAGGATAAAGAAAAAGTAGCTATGATTTTTCTATACATTTCAAAATGTCTTTACAAATTAGGCAAAGTGCTAAATGGATTTTCATTGAGATGAGAGAGTGTATCCTTTTCAAATTGGGGATCATTTCATTGAACGCTTTTCCATAGTGAAAAACCTAACTGCAGTAAAGGATGTAGCTAGAATAAAAACCTTCTTTGTGATAGGGCTTTAATTTCTTCACTCTTTATTAAGGAGTTGAATAAAGGATTCAGTTACGTAACTCCAACCTCAGTCCAAAATATATAACCCAGACACAAGTTGAATGAGTTTTATTTATTTGTCAAAATTAAAGATAAATATAATGTATACCCAACCAATTCTGACTTGCATACAATAAAAACAGCATTCAAAGCACTCAATAAAATAGTAAGACCATATACTGTAAAATGAGAGAAACTAAGAGGAACAAGGCATGATAATGAAAACTTGTGTCAAAAGCATTACTTTTGCTTTTGACAGATACTCTGAACACTGGGTAATCCATCTCTTTATGCCCCTTCCTCTATTAGCTATCTTCTGCTGCTAACCATTTCTTTACCCATCTAATCTTACTCCTGTTAATCCTAGCTAGATGACTCAGAGGTCACACTTCCTCCCCCCATTTTACTTACTTATTTATTTATAAAATTTTTAAAAAGCCATAGTAAGTATTTCAGAAAACATCAGTGGAGTGAGCATACAATTAATCATATTGAGTACTTTCCCATACAATCTTCTATTTTCTAACATATTTAAATTCCTATTATTTTGGTCATTTATCGAACCATCTGTTAAAAAAGTTCCGGGTCCGGAAGTATATCGATACAAGGCTACACTTCCTGTTATAGCATTTAGGCCCATACCTAGAAGTATTTCTTTGTCAGTGATCCAATGATCCAAGATCACAATTTAGATTTCTCTCTGCCATTGCCTCCAACTGGATGAATGACGCTATGGTTTGACCCAATCACTCCTGATTTTGTTGTGGAGATGAACTCTCTCTTTTGCTGTAGCTCTTTCTATGTGAGCATAGGTAGTCCCTTAACTTACAACCATTCATTCAGCAGCCACCTGAAGTTACAATTGCATTGGGAAAAATGACTTATGACCTGTCCTCACATTTTCCCACAGTCACATGATCAAAATTCAGGCACTTGGCAATGAGCATGTATTTATGATAGCTGCAGGGTCTTGGGGCAATGTGATTACCATGTGTGAGTTTTTTGACCAGCATCTGACAACCAAGTTAATGGGGAGAAGTTGGATTTGCTTAACCACCATGTAATGCACTCAACAACAGCAATTTGCTTAATAAGCATGGCAAAAAAGGTTGTAAAAATGGTCATGATTCACTTAATAACCACCTTGCTTAGGGACAGAAATTCTGGTCCCCATTGTCCCAAATATGCAAGCATTTCAGCAAAAGTGGTGAAAACCTTTTTAAGGCAGAATGAGATGACATTTGGAAGTGACACAGACAGACACTTCCCTAATCCAATGGGGGAGGAGGAACGTACAGCTCAATCAATTATTGTTTAAGTGCTCATGGTATAACATGTCAAACCTATTTTTCTTAAAACGTGGTTATTATAAATCATAGTATCTGCTAAATCTTGCTGAAATTGATGCTAGTATAATAGTGAAGATAGTGTTAAAAGCTGACAGTGTAAACTCTGCGGACTAGGTGAACAACAGATTTTGATGGTTTATTCAAAAAGAAAATCACCTGTATTGCCTCATTCACTTCAAAGATGATTCCATGTGAAACGTCTAAAATTTCTGTGGCCATCCCCAGGGTATTGTTAAGAGTATCAATATCTTCCTCCAATATTTCTTGTTGCTTCTGTAAGAAAACCCCCAATAATTTCATAGATATGTTGGATATATTCAACTCACTATTTTATTCTGGCGAGTAAATAATTAGATATTTCAATCTACAGTAAAATTAATACATGCTTTGCTGAACACAATTGAAATTTGGAAGCAGAAAAAATATATAACGAACATTAATATTTATTAATTAGGGCTGTGCAGTGCTTTGGATACAGTCTCTAAGAGATGCTTCAGTGGTGTGTACTGGGGTCTGAAAATGTGATATCAGTCTGCGAACCTTAGTCTGCTTTATGATCCCTGGAAAAGATGTCTCTGCTTTAAGATGTTGCAGACAAAAGCTTATTACTGTGCTCCTCTGTGCTCCAATGTGCTCCAAACATCTTTAGTTTGCATTGCACAGGTCTTTGAATAAGAGTCTAATGTTAGAACATTTTGATGGTGAATATTCTGACATAAATATTGTGTGATACTTATCTATAAAGGGAAGAATTTGTAATATGGGAGGAAGTTCCATCTTCCTTTTGGCAGAGACAGAATCCATGATACTTTTTAACTCATTCACAATCACTGTCCCAACACCTTTCCTCCTAGCATTCGGAAACAGCACAAGTAGCTCAAATTGTCTTTTCATTCTTACGTGAGAAAAATACATATAGTACAAGGCATACATTAACTGAGATGTTGACATTCTTTTAAACTGGTTGGCACTTATCCAAAAAATATAAAATCCTGTTGTGATAAGCACACTCCCCAAGTGTGGACAAGGAAATGAGCACATTTCCCCTTTGAAGTTCAGTCTATGTAATTATGGCTATTATTCATTTACCTATTCATTAATAAAACTTTTACATAGCCGCCCATCTTATATTGAACTCTGAATGGATTCCAGACATTAGGTATGGTGAATGCACTCGATATCTGATTATTTCTTTAGCGGTACCTACGTCATAGACCATACAGCAAACCAGGTTGACTTGACAGCTTATGGTCAATATTTTACACTGTTAAAAACGATAAAATACAACAATTTTAACCAATAAATGTCATGGTACCTCATGCACATGGAGTTTAGCAATGCTTTCGTTATTTATAGTGGCTGTTTTTCTGATGTCATCAATAACTTGGTGCAAAGCCTCTTGCAAGTCTGTGAGCTTGGCGTTGTGTTCTCCAAGCTGATCCAATATGTCAGGAATCAAGGATCTGGTTTCATTATGTTTCTGTTCCCAACTTTCAGCCTTCCTTAATACTAAGAGAAGAGGCAACTGATTAATGTACTTAAATTCCTTTTATTTTCAGTCTCTGTAGAGTTCTTGCGTGTGCACTTCTACACTGCCAGTCTTCAATCTCCAGAAAAAAGTAGTGCTTTTAAACTACTCCATGATTATTCTTACCGCTGCTGGCCTCAACACACAGAGTAGGGCACAAGCTAGTTTAATATGCCCTCCAGCTGACTGGTTGAAGAGCTCAGAAATCAGCTGTAATTGCCCCTCCCCTCCTTGCTTTTACCTGATGTTCTACCTGCTTTTTAAATAGATATGTGAGAGGTAGCTATAAAGCAGCATCTTAAAAGGGAAGCAAAATTATAGTGTGGTTTACTGAGGAACCAGCAGGGGCATGAGTTTTCTCCAGTGGAAATGTCCACCTGATGGTTTTAGCATTTATGCTGCAAAACTCTTGTTGCAATACTCTGCAGCAAAACCAGAAGTCAGCTGCCTCTTCTGACCTACTGAAATGATGTGCAATCACATGAAGATGGAGTTGAGCTACAAGTGATGCCAATGCCAAGGATGGGAGGAGTAGCTTAGAAGAATAACACAGTTGGAAAACTTTTGTTGAAGAAAATCAGAAATAACCAATGAAAGTACTAGATGGCGAGAGAGAATTGCACATTGTATTCCCAGCTCTTCAACATGTGATTTAGCACAAAAGTGCTGTGCTATCTGAAGGAAGACTTATGTATTCTTGCCATAAATATTTTTAATTGTCCTTACTGAAGCATCTCAAGATAGTCAGATGCTGAAATTATCACACAGAATATTCAAGATAAAGAAATAATGCCATGGAACTTTTCTGTTGATTAGTGGCATCATTAACTGAAATATACTGTATAGCACTTTAAAGGTTATCGCCTTTAAAATTCTACATATTTTAGGGCCTGAGTATCTTAAGATCACCTTCTGTAAGTTGAATCTACCCATCTGATGAGGTAAATCAGAGAGGACTTGCTGAGGGCCCAAATCCATAGAAAAACTCACAGTCTTGAGCTGCTTCAGACTCTTCATCAACAAGTTGCCTCTGGAGGGTGAATGGTCTGCGTAATCTGATCTCCTTCAGCATCTCTTCTGCTGCTTTGACCTTCTGAACAATATCTTCAGGCCTCAGATCATGCTCAACACCATAGTATTCTGCCTTGCTGCCAATTTCTATACACAAAGCAGAGGCAGATGATTCAAGAGAATTTTTGTTGTATATTTTATTGACAAAGCTGCTAACATCCTTTTGAGTTATGTTCTTTCAAATTATTTTCCATTTTGCTACAAATATTTTTTCCCCTTTCCTTAAATCAGAATGCCACTCTGAGTAGACCAGAGGTCCTACACAGGACTTCTACACAGAGGTCATGACTTGGCAAAAACTCACATGTTGGTTGAGGAATTCAGGCAGCTGAAGCGTATACATCTTAAAACTGTCAAGGTTGAGAAACACTGGTCTAAAAGTCTTGGAAATTTTCTTTCTTTTGAACACCAAAAAATGCCAACATTTTGGTGGTTCTATTGACCAAAATATACTGTATATAGGAACCCTTCAAAGTGCATTGTGGCAATGGTCCTGCTGCTCTTATGTAGTCTTTGTTCCAGTCTAGGGAGGAAGAGTCATTTCCAAGTTCCTAAAGTATTGTGACAATGTCCCTGGATGGTTTGTATGGGTAACTGACTTTTTTTCAACATAGAAATGTCCCAGAGGTTAACTTGCTCCCACATTTCAAAACTAATTGTTCAAAAACTTTACAAAGTATCTGGGTACATTTCTTTATCTCTCTCTATTTTAAAATTAGCTTGCATTCTCAAGGAACACAATACATTATTCTAAATATGTACTACAAAAAGAGGTGGAAAGAGTTGAAAGCTGCCATGCAAATATGATCTCCTGATATGTAAAAAAATTAAATTAAATTGAGACATTTTCTCTGAGGGGAATTGGGAAGGTATGCATCAAGTAATTTGACTAGCAAAGTCTATAATCATGAAAACTGAATTTTAATTCTTGGTTTATATGTTAATTTAGTCAGTTTATAAATGTTTCCATAATTACCTTTCTCCATTGCCAGTTTCACAGATGTACCCTATTATTTACATGAATCAGGAATAATCCCAGTTTACCTTGGATGTTATCTACAATATTTCCAAGCTCCTGTGCAAGAACAGTAGCACGCTTAATGGTCTCCATGGTTTCTTTCTGCATCTGCCGTCCTTTGCTTGATTCTTGATTTTTCTATGGGAAATCAGATGTTTGGCGCATGAACATTACATTTTATTTTACATTTAAATCTACAGTATGAAAAAACCTGTGTAATGTAACCAGATATGGCTCCTGACTGTTATGGACATGAAGATCTATGTACCATGTAATGATATTTGACAATGCTACAAGAAAAGAAGTCACTGTCTGTCATAAAGTGATAGGTATTTTTTTGCAAACAGTCTTGTGAAAACCTTTCACACTTTGATGTCATCCTATGATTTCATAACATTTTCTATTTGCTTATGTTCAAACTGATTCTACTTAAGACCACAGTCCTCATTACACTTTCTTGAGAGTTGGTCCTATATTATATAGTAGAGTTTTCTGCCAAATATACTGTAATAGTATAATGATTGATTACACATTTTCATATCACGGAAATGGGCAAATTGAAGTCTTGAGGATGTCTACATTGAATCTGAACTCTTTTACACAGTCACTGTCCCCTCCATTGATCACAGTTGCCAGAACATGTAAAAAGTAATGCAAATTCTAAACGAGATGTGCCAACATGGACTTTTCCCCCCAAATTATTTGAATTTTCCAATTGGAGCCTGATTTTAAGAGAATTATTTTAAAAATATATTGGTCTTACAAAGCTTTAGGTTTTAGTCTAACAATCAACATTTTCCAAAGAAAAATTTATTAGAAGAGCATAGCCTAAAAACACTAACGTACAGTACACCAAAATACAGCTTTAAACATTGCTTTTTAAAACAGAAATAGAAATATGTAATTAGATTTCTATACTACTCTATAGGGCTTTACAGCCCTCTCTGAGCAGTTTACACAGTTAGCCTTTTGCCCCCAACAATCTGAGTCCTCATTTTACTGATCTCAGAAGGATGGAAGGCTGAGTCAACCTTTAGCCGATCAGGATCAAACTCCTGGCTATTGGCAGAGTTGGCCTGCAATACTGCATTCTAACCACTGTGCCACCACAGCTTACATAGAAATAAAAATAAAATAATTGTTTTCTCATGTAGTAGTAACAATTAGCACTCTGATTGTTGGAAATGAAAGAAATGCAAGGGTAGACAATATATAACATCACAACACCACACTTGTTTTTCAAAATTTTATCTTTTTTATGTATACAGAAAGATATAGGATCTGTTGAGGAAGGTTAAAAAGGTTCATGCTTACGTGAAAAAATGTTGTTATTTAATCTGTTCTTGCTTAATGTATGACCTGATGCTTTGTTTGATTTTAATAAAAATATTGTCTAGCTATTTTCTTTTTAATTTTTTTGTCATGGACTAAACCATTGCATTTTATTTTACTAGGACTTGTTCTTCAGGTTCATACTGATAGTATTATTGGTTGATGGAATTGGCAGATTACTTCTTTAGCATTGTTAAGCTGATCCTGCTGAAGGCAAGAGAAACATAGGAAGGAAATGAACATAATAAGCAAACCTTTTCATCAAGGGCATCAATTTTCCTGAGAAGTTCTGTCATTTCATTTGAAGCATCATCAACCTGGGTTGTCTGAAGAGCAGAATGATTGTCCTTCTCGGAGAATTTTGCCTGAATATAACAATGATACAAATTGAAACATCTTTGTTAAAAATTATTTTCATTCTTTCAAGGTACTTACGAACCAATTATCTTAGGAATACATGTATTGATGAGCTTCATCACGAGAATGCAGTCTTGAAGTTCTGAATGTGGAAATCAGAAGCCTGGAGTGGATTTCAGGTAGAAGTTATGAGAATTACGTTATTAAATGGTGCTTATTTAGAGCTTTATTGAATTTTAAATCGAAAAAACTCTCTAGATGGGGCTTCACATTCCTGTTCTGGTTTTGCTTTTCTTTTTCCACACCACGTACTAGTTTGCATATTTGTACATGCTATACCAGTGAATAGTGCAGAAGGACTTCCTGTTTGTCACAGGTACTGTACAGGGAATCTAAGCAAAACTTTTGGTAAGATTGCATATACTGTTTGCCTCTTTTGTATTTTTTCACTTTTTCTGTTGCATTGAAGAAACACACAGTATACACGGAAATGGAAAGATTCAGTGGAAATGGAAATAATTAGTGAAGATGAATGAATGAATGAATATAACTTTATTGCTGTCCTAGACCAGCAGTAGATGTCACTTTTCACAATATATTAAAAAAATAGTACTGACATGAATAGTAGATAATAAACAACCCTGTTAAGAAAATACATGTACTCAAAATGTTAGGGTCACTCCCTAGTTTACATGAGTGAAAAGCCGATAAGTACCATGTTTCCCCCAAAATAAGACATCCTCCAAAAATAAGACCTACCTACATTTTTGCCTCTCGGAGGAATATAAGGCATTCCACGAAAACAAGACCTCCCTGAAAATATTATTTTTGGGGGATGCCTTACTTTCCGGGAAACACAGTAGATCGCCCACCCCTACCCCTGAAAAACACCTGGCTCTCCCCTCCCTGCTATCCCCGGGCGCTCCTTACCTCATGCAGAATAACTTCCAGACAGGAGACACAGCGAGGCACGCACGGCTGAGCTGCTTCCAGAGCTCTGAATTCTTCGTGCAAGCGCTCCCAAAGCACTTTACAGCCGATTGAAAGAGGGGGAATTTGGAATCCTGGAGGTTTCAGCCAGCAATCTCTCTGTAGCCCTGACTTCCACAGAGATATCACTGGCTGAAACCTGCAGGGTTCCGAATTCCCACTCTTTCAATCGGCTGCAAAGTGCTTTGGGAGCGCTTCCGCGTTGAATTCAGAGCCCTGCAAGCAGCCCTGCAAAGAGCCCAGCCGCGCGTCCCTCGCTGCTCTCCTGTCTGGAAGTTATTCTGCATGAGGTAAGGAGCGCTTGAAGATAGCAGGGAGGGGGGAACTGGGTG
>JANHFO010002303.1:61041-80798 GCA_032468095.1 Pareas carinatus | reverse complement strand
AGATAGATAGATAGATAGATAGATAGATAGATAGATAGATAGATAGATAGATAGATAGATATAGATAGATATAGATACATGTATATAGATGTGTATGTATATATTATATTTTAGTTTTAGTTTTTGTATTTATGTATTTTAATGGCTGTTCACTGCCCCGAGTCCTTCGGAAGGAAGGCGGTATATAAATTCAATAAAATAAAATAAAACAAAATTATTACAAATTTTGCCCTCTAAGGTAAGGAGTTATGTTAAAGATACATTTTAACTTAATTTTAATATGATATTCTGAAGCAAAGTCTTTTTACATTCTTCAGGTTTCCAAAATAATGCTCATTACTTTAGAAAACTCTATGCTTTGAATTTCATTGTGAAGCAAGACTGGACCAAGTTTTTTTTTAAATCACAATGTGTTAGTTAAATGAGACATAATCAGCTGGGTTCACACTTCACATTAACAAAACAAAACCTACTACAGTATGCACATCCAGTAAGGGCAGAATAATGTAGGGAAACTATATTAAAGAGATGCTAAAAACTGAAATTGATGGAAGGAAAATGAAGTCAGCATGAGTGCAGAATTTCTTATATTTAGATAGAAATGGTTGCATTCCTTAATCATTTATTGGACATTTCCTTTGTAATGTGATTTGGACATTAAACTATTAATTTAGTCTAATCTAACAATCCATTTAAACAGGGAAATGGTAAGCCTCACAGGTATAAGAAATACTGGAGATGTAAAATTGTATTTCAAGCTATGCCAGGATGAATCATAAACAAGTCTGCTCAACAGTTGAGTTCAGTACTTATATGGTATTCTTCATGCATTATGTCCTTACTGTTTCAAAAAGACTGCACGGCTATTTAATTAATAGGCTGTTCATTACTAGGTTTTCTTAAAATCAGATCTCATCATAGATATGTCTCCCAAATAACACAAATATGACTGTATTTTTTTCTAAGATGAACTCATAATAACCTAGAGAATAGAATAAAATAGAACAGAACAGAACAGAACAGAACAGAACAGAACAGAACAGAATACTTTATTGGCCTAGTGTGATTGGATACACAAGGAATTTGTCTCCAGTGTATAAACTCTCAGTGTACATACAACAAAGTAATGTAATCATGATAATGATACTAATAATAGAAGATAGTAGAAAAAGATGAGAAGGATAATGTTAATACAGCTATACTACATGAGTATATATCTATAGACATGAAACTGGCTTGTGGAAATTAGGTGTTCAGCATGAGGGAAAAAACTCTTCCTGTGTTTAGTTGTTTGGGCCTGCAATGCCTTGTAGTGCCATCCCGAGGGAAGGAGTTGAATTAGTTCATGTCCAGAATGTGAGGGGTTTGTAGACATTTTCTCAGCCCTATTTCTGACCCATGCATTAGTATACAGGTGTAAATATAAAAATAAAATATAAAGAAATATATTTATAAAATAAATATAAAGGTGTAAATATATGCAAGTATGCATTCTACAGGTGTAGAGTGTAAAGAAGTCCCTCACAACCCCAAAAGAAAAGAGAGAGAACAAGAACACTTAAAAAAGAACAGACACTCAAGATTGAATTATACATTAACGGAGGCCATGTTTTTCAGCTAACCAATGCAGCTTGTGCATTGTTGGGATCTGTTAGAAACAAGAGAGCTCAAAATTGTGCATAATGAAGTATTAATTTTTTTTCTCACAGTTGCTTTCTTTTGATTTGTAGTTATGATTTACAGGTTACTATTTAGTCTAAATTGGATGTTTTCCTGCTTGATGAAATATATTTAACACTTTTTGCTGTAGTAAATCATTGTGCTCTTCCACACAAAACAGAGATGTTAAAATGACTAATACTGTTACAAAGGTATCAGTATCCAAAAAGATCTTGAGAGTCATAGGATGGTTAAAGTGACTACTAAGCTACACAAGATACAAAGTTCATTCTTTTGGGTTTGGGTTTGGAAAAACACAGTTTATAAGAGAGAAAGGCAAGAGCTACTAATGTCCTCCTCAACTTGTCTCCAACCCACCATAAGACAAATTGTACCCATGTTTGTCTCTTCCATGTCAAAGATGGTGTTTTCTAGTTTGTATCCACTCAAGCAGTGCTGTCTAGATTGTTGCTAGCATTTCACTACCCTGCCATAAACAACTCAATTCTAATTGGCTTCTGTATACAATGGTGTAAGGTCCCTCCTCTCTGATCATTGCCCCTCATAGCCATTTTGTTCTGCTCTATTGGACTGTTTGCATTCTACAAGCCCAGCCTCTATTAAGTTGCCCATTCTAACTGTTTTGTTTTCTTGTTGTTTTCCTGTTGGTATGTTGAACAGCAACCTCACAGCTGTTCTGGGCTGTTACCTGTTGTCATGGCAATCCTTCCACTGTGTCCTCAGTTGCCTACTGTTCAACCAGTTGCCTGACAAAGCAAGAGAAGAATCGCTGTGGCAACTAAGAATAGCCTGGAGCAACCAAGGAGGTATTAGATCCTTGAATAGCTCTTGTCTCATCATTCCACTGATGTAAATGCAAATGAAAAATGAAAGGAAAATGAGTTTTTGTGCCTGAAAAAGATTTACATTCATATGTATATCCAGAGTGCATGTGGTGGGAGCAGCAAGGAGACTACATTTCCTGTGAAAGGGAAGCCAGCAGAATTCCCTCCATGCATGGGACAGGAAATGTGTTATTTGAGCATATATAGAACATGACATCCTCTTCGTGCAGAAAATACCGCCAAGTCCAATGCACATTTAATGTGTGCATTTAAGCCCCACAGCTATCTCCTTTTTGTTTTAATTTGAAATATTCACTTATTAGCGATCCAATCTATGCAAGTATACATTATACATATTAATGCTGTTGAGTTTTAGACTGCATTGTAGATTGAATTGTATTAAGTGTTTGGAACCAAAACCTTGGGCACTGTGAGATATTGCAGAATATATTGCTTTTCTTAGAGGCCATGGCAGTCTACTCTCCTTCAGTCTTATTTGTGCTTGATAGATGATGAAACTTTAGAGAGCAAAAATGGGGGAAATGAACTAAGGGGCTGAAGGAAACTGTCAATGAAGGAGAATTACCCAAGAAGAAAGTAATTAGGGCCTGTTTTCCCAGCACAAGACCCAAGCCAATCACCACCCAGACAAAATACTTGGCCAGCATTTTTACCATTGCTAAGAAATGAGCTGAAATCTGGACTGGAATTTCTTATGCCAGATTACGCAAGCTTTAAGGTTGCTATGTAGAAAGAGTTCAATCCTGTGATTTGCAATGTTGGCCTCCCAACAATTCTGGGTTCAAGCATTTTTTTAAAGCTTCCAGCATTGTTTGTTACATGAATAGCAATGTATTTATAGGAAAGGTAGGAGGAATAGAACCCATGCATGTTTCGAATGCCAAGGACAAGGTGCTAACTCTTTAGTAGGTTTAGCACCTAGTTCTTGACATTCCAAATATTCATAAATAACCTCCCTATGCTCCCTATAAATATATTGCTAGTCATGACCCCCCCTTTATGGGGAGGGGAAAGAGATGGAAAAGAGGCAAAGATTCCGAGATGTTTAAGGAGTCCACGAGTAAAGGGAAAACCAATGGAGAATTCCCCACAGTTGAAGCAAATTGTAAAGCAAAGCTATAAGGCTATTTGCTAAGCTTTAGCAATCTTCCCCAATTTATTGACACAAAGGTATATCACAACCGCAACACCGTAGTTATGACATCATGTAATGGAGGCCATTTCTATCACCCAAATGCTGACTCTGGACTTTTCTCTGGAGCCCTTCTATGCGGTCTGATTTATTTAGACTAATTAATTACAGATCTTTGATTGCTGTCTGTGTTCTCACCACCAATTACATCCCAACACTTAAATGAAATTAAATAACTATTAAATAAAACACTTGGGGTGAAGGGGAAATGGAGAGAATGTTAATGTGTTTTAAAGTGAATAAAATATTTAATTTACTACTGTGGCCAAATGTAATTTGTACTGATGAAGATTTTTCCACATGGTTACCTCTTTCCTGATACAAATGCAAAGCAAAATACTATTTGGCAACAGAGTCGGAATTAGAGATGGGGTTGATTCCAGGATAAACATTTCAGTTTGGCATTCTCTATAAAACTGCACACTCATATTTTCCATTTACAGCAGAACTAACAAATTTTTAGCTAAAAGGCGTTGTTTCCCACAAAGCAAGAAGACACCATTGCTCTCTGTAAGTAATATAGCGGAAAAATCACTACTGCACTAAAACAATTCTATAGCTTAACAGTGTAAAAAATAATAATATTGTACTACCATATGTACCACAGTGATAATCTTTGTGACATCTGTTATTCATTAGGCCTGTGTAGCATTTTGTTTTTGTCATTGATATGGCAACTGCCAGGAACTCTTTAAAGCAGTTGTATCTTTTCTCAGAATTGTTTTCTCACAGTTTACAAGAAAAAAAAACAGAAGGGCAATTTGACTAACCTAAACTACCTGTGATGTGAAATTAATTATTTTTTTTGAAAAGGCAGACAAGTCCTTACAGAAATTTGCATAATTAAAATAAATATAAACCTGTATATAAACCATCATCAGAAGAAATGGTTTTAAATGAATGCATCCAATCTAGGGAATTTTTTTAAAAAAATGGCGAATAGCCTGAAGGCAGAATATTCACTTGAGCACCTTGATATTTGCTCTGCCCTTTTTTAATCCATTGAAAGCAATGATCCAGCAATAACTCCTGGGATTATGTTTGAATTGATTGGTATCTTTTTCATTAAAGGCAGTAAAACTAATCTACAGTATTTCCTTGCCTTCCATGCACCATTAAATTCTCTGATCATTAGTCTCTAAAAATGAGAGTCTTCTTTGAGCTGAATTTGATTCTGATGGTTTCATGGGCACAATCCTGCAATAATATTGAATAGATTTTCCATTAGTTTTACCCAATATAGTCCTTTTTAAAAAACTTCTCATTTAACCTATAATCATAGGATTCCTGGTGATCTTCCATGCTTAGTATTTTGAGACTGAAGGGCGATTTGATGCTGCCCTAATTAGCACCTTTTTCATTCCCATAGATAATACCAACTGAATTGTATCTACATAGCTTACTTGTCTCCTGATTTTCTAGCTCTTCTCTTCCAATTCTATTTTTGCATTACCCTTGCTTGGCTTCCTATCCTATTCCATGTCCCCGCCCCCATTCTGTTTTTAATCTCCCATTATTTTCTGCCCCTGTATAAATCTGGATTCATGTGTTGTGCTAAGCCATGTCTACTTGGTTTAGTTTATTGTGATGAGGTCTCTACACTGTCACCCTTTCCAATTGAGAATCTTTCAAAATACACTTTCAAACCACTAATAAAGTCTCCATATTGTTCTAATTTGTAGGTTCCAGATGCTCTCAGTTGTGCATATACCTGTCAGCATCAATCACAAAGGACCCCTTCAGCCAATCATTTCATGCACTTTGTCAATTTGACAAAATTTGATTGTTTTGTTGGGTCTAAATATGTCTCTATGCATGTGCATGTTCTTGGATTGTGTTAATTTTGAATTTCTTTATAAATGCAGCAAGTCTTCCTCTTCAAAGATAATTTGAAAGCATCATAATCAACAGAGCAAAATAGCATGTACAAAGAAATTGAAGCTTGGCAAACTACCACTGTAATATCTTTCTCTCTCTCTCCCCCCCACAAAAAATGCAACTTTAAACAGCTAACGGCAATTTAAGACTGCATGAGATATGAATTGAGGATGAGACACAGTCAAGTGATCTGCAAGTATGCCACTGATATGCATTGGTGACCTACAACCCATGATTTCTTTGCAGGGTTTCTGCAAAACCAATTGTCCTTTGAGCAGCACTACCAGTTCTGCCAATAGTACCCCAAAAGAGTAACCAATATATTCTACTCATATATATCTAGGTCTCGTGTTACCCTGAAACAGTGCCCCTCAGAAACATTATAGTTACAAAGATAGAAGAAAAGTTAATTAAGTGCTCAGTGGAATGGGATTACCACATGAAAGTCTAACAGATCAAGATTCAGATTTCTAATTAGCCTTACTAAGGTGTTTCTATATAGAGATTTGGGGCTCATAGGATAAGAACCAGTCCTTATCACCTTCCCAGATAGATGGTTGAATTAAGTTGACAAATGAGATCCTCAAAAATTAGCTTCTTCCTGGGGTTGAGAGAGAGTGGCTGTCCTAAAATCACCAGGCTGACTTTCCTTCTAAGGCAGCACTGGGATTTTACAATCTCCTGGTTGGTAGTTAATGCCTTTACACCAAACTGGATCTTATTTGGTTATAGAAAAGTGGTTAAAACATCTACAGGTGTTTAATAGTCTTTTTGAACTGTTTTATA
Organism: Pareas carinatus; assembly: GCA_032468095.1. Classification (NCBI taxonomy): domain Eukaryota; kingdom Metazoa; phylum Chordata; class Lepidosauria; order Squamata; family Pareidae; genus Pareas; species Pareas carinatus. Next base: position 74,417 of record JANHFO010002303.1, on the reverse strand, counting down.
GTAGACAACTCAGAAAAGTGATAGGCATCCAAAAGGTCTAGAAAAAACAAAGGATGTCATTAAATGTACACTTGCAATTAATTATGCAATTAGCTCAGGAGAATTTAGCAATAGCTAAACAGAGACAGAGGCTCAAAGAGCTAGAGAAAATAAGTTGAGTTGGGGGCTTGATGTTATTGATGTTGCCCAGTTAAAAATGTAAATTGCAGGCAAAATGGCAAGCTGTGTTCTTCCACTATATTTTTAATTAATAATTCCTACTCTGAAAAGACACAAAGAGTGGGAGCATATAAAACTGATGAACATTAAAAAGCAAGTTTTTTAATCTTTAACTTCTTTGCCATACAGGACAAGACTGCTGTTTCAGCACTATCAAAAAAATCAATGAAACCAAGTTAAGGGAAATATATATTACTTCTAGCATGTCATGTTTCAGACTAATCACATTCCTGGTGTAGGTTTTCTACATCCAATGAATTTGTAGGAAACATTCTGCAGAGTATTTGTGTGGCAGGATTAAATGTCACAACAGACAGTATATGTGTTTCAGGATGTTCCCCCACTCTATTATGTTTCATTATTCTAGTGTTTTTTTTTCTTCAGATGCTGCATTCCAGCTTGGAACATTCTGTGAACTGATTATGTGGCTCTAATAAAACCACTTTTTCCAAGATCTGGCTTCAGTGAGCCTGAGTAATGATCAATGTCTATTTACGAGAGGAAGAGCATTTGAACTAGGAAATAAATCAAGAACATAATTTGGGAGACTTACTCCAATTTCCGGACCTAAAAAGTGGCTTGATTCACATGGAAAAATGCTCATTTTTTAAAAAAAAAGTTTTGCCCTATAAGAAAAACAATATATTTATTTAGAATTAAACACCCAAATGAATGTTGATTTATAATTAAACACATTCACATAGCTTTACCATCCTGTTTAGCTGCTTTTGTCTGATTTCCCTTCTGTTATGCTGGATTTAGTTTGTCTTTCATTTACCCACAGAAGCTTGCCCACTCCCTCTTTCTAGCAACTAGTTTTTCCCATCAAAAATGCATGAAATTTTGAAGATACTGTAGGTCACTGGCCCTCAACCTTTTAGGCACCAGGGACTGGTTCCACGGAGAAAGGTTTTTCTGCAAACCAGAGAGGGCGTGGTTTTGTGTCCTGCCTGCATCCCACCAATGGGTCTTGGGTTGTTTGCATGGCCCAGTTGCTGGCATGCCGTGGATCAGTACTGGTCCATGGACCAGGGGTTGAGGACTTCTACTGTAGCCTCATACCCCCTCAGGGTTAAATTTATAAAATTTCCAGCAGATTGGACCAAAGAAAGGCAAAATAGAAAATGAGTGTAAATATCTGTCTTCAAATTCTTTTTTTTTTTAAAAAAATTAAATTGGTGTGAAAATAAGTGACTGCATTTGTTGCATTTCCAAACTCATTGAAGCCAAGGAAATGGTGGGTGCAAAGCCCTGCCACTTTGTACCCATCCTTATGCCAACCCTTTGAGAGCTCTTCCCCATCTCTAAACTCCCCTGAAAGCTTGTACAAGACGGAGTTCTCCCTACTGCCACCACTGCCATACATTTCCTTACTACTTCACCTTGATCCCAGTTTGCCAGCACAAGAAGACGGAGCTGGTGCACAAGAGGAGACTTGTGGTGCTTGCTCCAGGAGCAGATAGCAGCCATGACTGGGGTGTGTATGCATCTGTGTTTTTTGCACAGATAGGTCTCGGGTGCTAATTGCTGGACCTGGAGACTTTATTTATACAGGTAGTCTTTGCTTTACGACCACAATTGAATCCAAACTTTCTGTGACTAAATGAAACATTTATTAAATGAGTTTTACCCCATTTCCCGACCTTTCTTGCCGCAGGTGTTAATTGAATCCTCCGGCTGTTAAATCAGTATACCGGTGGTTAAGGGAATCTGACTTCCCCATTGAAGGTCGCAAAAGGGGATCGCGTGACCATAGGGACACAGCGACAGTCATAAATAGGAACCACTTGCCAAGCGTCTGAATTTTGATCACCTGACGACCACGGGGATGCTGCAATGGTCGTAACTCTGAAAAAATGGTCATAAGTCACATTTTTCAGTGCCGTTGTTACTTTGAACGGTCACTAAATGAACTGTTATAAATCAAGGACTAACTGTAATCCCTTATGCCTTGGTTGGATTATTGCACTGCGCTCTGTATGGGGCTGGCCTTGAAGACCACTGATCCAGAATGCGCTAGCTTGCTGCAATACTGGGTACCTCACACCATTGTTGTGCAAGATGCACCGGTTTCCAGTTTCTTTCTGGGTGTAATTCAAGGTGCTGATTATCTCCTTTAAGGTCTACATGGCCCAGAGCCCGATTATTTTGGGACTGCCTCTCCCTGAGAATTTCTGCCCATTCCACCAGATTGGATTGAACCGGCATATTCCAGGTCTCTTCCTTTAAATATTGCCTCTAGTGGGACATAGATAGCCTGCCTTTTCTGTAGCAGCCCAACCTCTGCTGAACACCTTCTTCCTCATCCTCTCAGCCTTCTGGATAGCCAAAAATAACTATTTTCCCCCTGAGTATTGGAATAGTAAGGTTGGAATCTGAGGAAGGCATAAATGAAAAGATATAGATGCTCTTTTGTTTTACTGTTTGTAATTTTATTATCATTATTCATCACCAGAGTTGTACGTCACATGATGAGTGACCATATCAATCAATAAAATCAAATAATAGAATACAATAGGTAGAAACTGCTATAACAGTTGTTCATCACAGCTTGGTAGAGAAGAAGAAAAATGAGAGCAAGAAAAAGAAGAGAGTTGACAAAATTCTAATTCCACTTTGCTAGGTGAGGTGACACCAAAATAATGCAACGTACACTATGATACCACAATGGAATTTCTTCTTTTTTATCTTTGTCATTCCTCTGCATATATGCTAAGTGATTTGTCCAGCAATATCTCCTTTGACAAAGGCCATGACTGATAAGGTAAGCTTTGGATGCAAGTTTAATGTTTCCACTTCAATATTATTTAATTAATAGTATTAATTCTTACTACTGTGTTTCCCTGAAAATAAGACCTACCCCCAAAATAAGTCCTAGTTAAGATTGTCAGCTTACCAGTGGTACGCCCATTGAAAACAAACCAGCAGAAGGAGCCGGTCCCTTGCTCCACCCAGTGCGCACAGTTTCTGCCCATCACGATCTCGGCGATGGGCAGAAATGATCCCTGAGCTGGAGGGGTGAAGAGGGCTATCAATATGTTGCCAAATCCAGATGTCAATCCGAACACATGCAGTTTCTCGTTTGTATAGATATCCTGGATTTGACAACATATCAATAGCCCTCCTCACCCCTCCACTTCAGGGATCATTTCTATTCATTGCTGAAATAGCAACAGGTAGAAACTGCGTGCATTGAGCAGAGCAAGGACACAGATGAGGGAGGGCTTATTGGGATCGGTGTCCTAGATTATCGTGTTTCCCTGAAAATAAGACTTACCTAAAAATAAGTGCGTATTTGAAGCAAAAATTAATATAAGACCAGGTCTTATTTTGGGGAAAACACAGTATTAAAGGATAATTTACCAGTCAGTGCTAGAAAAACTCAAAGAAGTAGTGCAAGATTGGAAGATGTGGAGAGACCTGGCCCACAGAATCATCAAGAGTTGGATATGACTCTATGGATAACATAAATCATCATCATCATCATCATCATCATCATCATCATCATCATCATCATCATCATCTAATCTACTGGTAAACTATATGGAGTTCATGAATGTGTAGGATGGACATTTACATCTCTGGCTTTTTGCTTTGCGCTTGTCTACAAAGAGTGTGTGTGTGGGGGGGTTGGACTGTGTTTCTCCTGATTAGAAAATGAAATGTTTAGGTATACATGCACGCTCTGCAGCCATTGCTATTTTCTTCAAGGTCAGTTCATGCAGGTGGTGAACAGGGCCGTGATGGTTCCCATAGCAAAGAATCTCTCTTATCTGTACCATGTGATGTACCATGGGGGGGTTGCCTGTGGGAAAGTCTTTCTTTAACTATGCCAGTGTGTGTGTGTGTGAGAGAGAGAGAGAGAGGGAGGGAGAGAAAAACTTAGATTCATCCTTGCTTTCTTATGAGCCTTTGCTATGCTTCCAAATAAAGCTTAGACTTTTAGAATTGATTGCTTCAAGGTTTTTTATTTGGGGTGATTGGCAGGACATTTGACAATGAGTTTTATTTACCCATTGATGCTAGATCATCCAAGAATTTTGCCAGATTATTAGGATTGAAGGACAACCAGGATCAAAGAGGGCCCAAAGGATAATCCAGGGGACAAGATCCAGAAACAATCCAGATAATAAAACTAAGGAATAATTTCAAAAACTATCAAAATATGCTAAATGCACAACTCTGAGTGACTCACAATATATTACCATCAAAAATCCAAAAAAGTCAAAACAAAATGAGATCTCATCGCTAAATACAGACATAAAGAAAAAAGAAAGAAAGATGTATCCAACAAGGGTCCCATCTCAATCCAAAGCCTGGAAGAACAACTAAGTCTTCAAGACTTTACTGAATACTATCAGGGTGAGGACCACATGGATTTTAGATTCCAAAGAACAGGCTCTGTGACAGAGATAGCACTTCTGGGGTCCCAATAGATGGTACTGTTTAATAAAAGTCAAGGTCAAGGTTACTTTTAGTTTGTGTCAACTCTGCAGGCACATTCTGGACAGGCAGAAACCTTGGGTGACAGTCAGTCCCGTAAATAACCTGACTCCATGCCATGAAGGTCTTTATAGGCAATAACTAGAACTTTGAATTGCATTCAGAGGAATACTAGCAAACTGGTACAGCTTGCAGAGCAGAAGTGTTATGTGGGCATAATGGGAAATTATTGCCTGTGCACTGTTTTCTAGACCAGTTGAAGCTTCAGAGTAATTATCAGGGGCAGCCCCATGTACAGTGCATTGCAGTAGTCAATCATCAAGGTAACTAGGGCATGAGTGCAAATCCTCCCTTGGTCAAAACAGCCACTTTCCCTTTGAGCAGGAGTTATCAGTTCAGGAGAGCGCCCAGCTGCGGGTCACCTGTCATTCAGCAATGACCATTGCCTTGCATTGGGGCTAATAATTGTTGAGGATATAATTGTGCATCATAATGCTTTCTAAGTCATTCAGTCAAAGTCACTAATACAATTTGTACTATAAATTTAAATTGAGAGCATTGGGCTGGAAACCAAAAGACTATAAGCTCTGGTACAAAGCCAGCAGGGCCAGTCACTCCCTCTCAGCCTTAGGAAGAAAGCAATGGCAAACTACTTTCAAAAACATAGCTGAGAAAACTGCAGAGACTTCTTCATGTAATTGCCATGAGTCAAGACTGACTTAAAGGCACCTAAACAAGTAAAAAAAAAATCTAAAAACCCAATTACTAACTAGAGAAAATTTTCTGTTCACAGCGTACTTTGTGAAGACATTATTATGTACTTTCATTCAGATGCATGTATTTAGTTAGTAATTAAAAACACAAATTAGAACCAAATTTCCACTGAATTTCCTAGAGAAATAAGTATGCTTAAAATTTCCTATGGAAATAATATTACCCTCTGCTTAGACTGCATTTTTATTTTTCCTTACCTATAATATTAAGGGCTCGCCTGTACTGTATAGAGATGTGGATATTAACTTGACCCAGATTTATTATCCAACTAAAGCAGTGCCTGGTGCTGGCAGAAAAATATTTGCTTGGCTGCAGTTCCTAAAAATTAAACATTTGTGGTGAAGCCTAACCCAATGTAAAAATGTGCAGGGATAGGAAATCCAAATTAATCTTATTTATCCATTTAGGGAATTTTTGTGAGCTAAGATGTTCAAGTCTTTCTATTTCTACCTTATCCAGCCAATCAAGCAGTAAATCTAGTCATCCTGGGGAAAAGAAGTTAAGCATAAGTTTTCACATTTGATTTTTGATTGAATCGCTATCCCATATATTCTCTTATGAACATTCCCTTGTGAATATTTGCCAGAAAGGCAGGATAAAAATGAATAAATACATGTATTTTTTCTGATAAGGCATACTAATAAATTTGAGCTATTATATATTGCAAATGTCACACATCCAAAACAGATACTTTACTCAATAAAAGAATCAGGTATCCCATTTTTAATGGTATTGGAAAATACTAACATATGAATGCAATTTGCATCCAGCATTGGGAGCTATACATAGCAATGCTTATATTGAATACAATCTTAAGTAGGAATTCCTGTTCAACTTCTTAGATTTGAGAGATCTTTTTTTCTCAACATTAATATTGAGAATTTCACAATATTCATGCAAATAAGAAATCCAAATTGTGGAAGAATGCAACAACAATAAGATATTTTAATAAATTGCCTTTTTGCTAAATACTGGTTTTAAGAACGTTTGGCTGCTCCATTTAAAATCTGCTATTCATTTATCTGTTAAATTTAGTAGTACTAGTTAATGAAATAATGCTTCAATCCTGGAAACTCATTCTGGACTAAGCTCTGCACACTTTCTAGGTTATTGTCCAAATCCTCTTCTTTCCCATGACCTCTTTGACTTAATTTGCCTCCTACACAATATCACTTTTACAGGATATAGTTTCTCTCACCAAGTGAAGTTGTGTTTTCCCCTCCCACTTCAGCTATGAATTACACTTAAACCAAAATCAATCGATGACAAGTATCCAGGATAGAAATAAAACCTACTGCATTGTCTTTATCTCATATATTTAACATTTTCTTGAGTAAATGCTCCGATTTTTGTTTCATTAAAGTACACTGCTGTCATTATCTTCATAAAGGTAGAAGAATGTTCTGTTGCAGATGGTCTTCAGTCATTTATTTTCTAAAGTTTAGGTGTTATGAATTGTTACGGCACAAGTCTTGAACTCTGTGGCAGTAACTTCTAAACAAGCAAATGAAGTATTGATGAGGTTGCACACAAACATTCTTCTAGATGTAACACAAAGTCTATAGGCTAAGATACCACAGTCATGAATTTAGCTCAGCAGGATGTATGACTACTTCTGACATTATACTTCCAAATTAGTAGAATAGACCCATGTGATACAATCATAGAACCTTAACACAGAGCCTTCTTCTCATTGGTGTTCCTAATTTGTATTTAAGGAGCATGCAGTCCTTTACACATATCCTTTTTCATTTGCAAAGTCTTTTCTTTTATACCATAGTGGAATTGAGGAGTATTCTATGTGCAAAACTGGAACCTTTGTTTCTAAGGGAATTTGGGAAGATTAATCAGATGGCAATACTAACCTAATAAAGATTTTGGCTGGGGAAAACAAGAATATTATGACAATCAGGAAATGCTCAAGTTAAAACAAGGAAACTAGATCTTTTCCCACAAGAATACATATTTCCCCAGTTAACAGTATAACCTTTAGATGTTGATTGACTCATACAGATCAGTGTAGGATCATGGGACTGTGTTTTCACACTGAAATGAATGGGATGAACTGTATACTAATGCAATTAAACAAATTCTTACTGTCAAAGACAGTGAAACCATCAGATTTTGTTATTAACCTGTTTTCTTTCTTTCTTGACAAACCAATAACTCTTTCCTCAAATCTTTCTGGAATTCTAGAGGCCTTTCAATCTCAATACTAGTACAAAAATTCTTTCAAAGGGAAGGTGGTACTGTAAGTTAGTTTACTTGAAACTCTTTGGTGGATCAAATTATTGTCTTTTCATGAAAAGCTAAGCAAATTAACCTGAATTTGTAGTACTGCACCAGGAGATGCACTTTGGAATTTGAAAGGGAATATTTTCTAGCAGCATTTAAAAAGCCTTACAATCTTCCTAGCCCCACACTTCGCCTTTCAAGTGGAGGGCATTTGTATTACCCATTTGAAATCTTAAACAAATATGAGAGAAAGCATACAAAGGAGGAGAAAGGTCAACAGACAGGAGGGTGACTGTACCTCAGCAAAATGCGGCCAGCTTGCAAAAGCTACAGCTTGCTGCTGCTCTCTGAGAAGGCTATTGTCTTGGCTACCATGGGCTGAGCTCTCTTCAGTGTCAAAATGAAAAGCATTGTCCTCCGCCGAAGCTGAACTTAAGGAGAAACATCCCAGGAAGGAGAATATAGGAAAAAGCAGGGTCCAGGCCAAGATCAAAGCCATCTCCTCCCCTCACATTCAGCAGGGATTTTTCAGCTTCTTGCTTTTTGCTTCTGCTTTAATTGCCTCCCGGCCCACTTGGTTGAGTGGCGCCTCGGTTATTTTAAGTATCAGCTTCCAGATGTGGGACTTTTAAGTCAATTTGCAACAGTTTCTTCTCAGAAGAGTGCCTTTGCTTTCTTTCTCACTGGCTTTCGGAGTCTGGAGTTCCTCTTTCTCCCTGGAGGCTCTGGCTGAATAACATACAGATGGGCAGTGCTTAACAGAGAGTGTCAAAATGCAGATTGTATTCCAGGAAAGCAGTCCGAGCTGCGCTGCCACCTTATCTCCCCTCAGTCAGGATACAGGCTGAGTCTGGATTCAAAGCTCTGACTTCCGCCAACATTTTCAGGATCGTCATTCCCCTTTCCCGCTTGAGAACCACCCACGCAGCATTCAAGTCAGACCTCCCCACGCTTTCCCCTTACACCCCCTGTTTGAGACTTAATAAGACCTTGCTGATGATGGCAAACTTGCAGGATGTCTTTCACAGTCATGGGAAATTTGAGATGGGTAGACTCACAATCAGAAGGATGATACAGAGATATGGGTTTGTTTTTTTTTGGTCATTTGAAACTTCAAGAAATCAGGTACCAAAGAAGTCCAGGACCCAGGAGTTCTCACTGGAAAATGACCATCTTAACACTCTTTATTAGAGTCTCCTTTCCCCCATTTCTTCTCATCAAATCTGTTTGCTGAAAAAAAAAATCATTCAGTACTGATTTAGAAAATGGCTTCATTATGCAATTGCATGAACTTTTATTTACAAAGACCAACTTGTTTTCCTTTTCAAGAGATGCTTTGTGAAGTGGCTTAAACAAGGCTGACAGTGTATAGAATTCTGCCAAGTAATTGACTCTCGGTTTCTAGGCTAAACCCCTTAGATCATGACATCAATTTTAAACATTTCCAAGGCTTTTAGCAGACTGGCAACATTTCCATTAAAAATGGCAGTATTCACCTAGAACTTTCTCTGCCTTGATACACCCCGCCCCAAGTATTTCTCCTTGTATCTAAGCAATTAGCCCTGTGAATTGGGACTTTGATAAAGTATCCTTGCTTTGATCTTTAACTCAGGTGTTGAAGAAAAACCGATGTCTACAGGGAAAAATACTTGCTACCATATACTTGCAATTATGCTTCAGAGAAGATACAGTCAGAGAAGAGCATCCATCCAAATTCTTTGACCACTTCTTTAAGATCATTAGACCAGGCCTGCTGGTTCTATTCAGTTCAGTATTCCTTTTCTAATGATGGCTAATCAGATGCACCTAGGAAAGTTCAAAATCATGGCATACAAATGATTTAATCCTAATCTGTATTTCATGCTCTACTAACACTCAGACTTAACTAGTTAATAACATTAAATATAGCTATGCCCATCTATCATCTGGTCTGCCTTGCAGAGTTTCTGCTAGTCCCCATAAAGACAGCTAGGGAAGAACTTCACGTCTTTTAATATTTTATCTGTATATCACCAAGAGTCCCTTGGTGAGGGACATGGACAGTTTCAAAACTGGATCAATACAGTAAAAATAAAATAAATAACAGAAGACCCTCTAAAATCACTTGCTGTTTTATCCTTCTAGCCCTTTTCTTGAGTCTTAGATTTCTCTCCACCTTGGTTATTGTGTATCTGGGTTAGATGGCAGACCAGCAGTAACTATTTTGAACAAGAAAATCATAAAGGAGAAAATCACGTATAGGAAATGTAGGATTTGAATGGACTGCTCTTGAAGGAAGAATTGAGGAATCAGATATGGTGAATATCCATTACTTTATGTTTACCTTTACGATTCCATCCACTCAAAGGAAAGTAATATAGGAATCAACCCAGTTGTTCAGAGGATTGCAACACCAGAGCACCTTCTATGCGTGAGGCAGAAGTCTTCCAAGTTCAGTGACTGATAATGGTCACAGGACAACCAGTGCAGGACACTATCTGCTGTTTCAAAAGGGCAAGTATAAGACACACAGGATAAGAGATGATAAAGGCTATGCATTTCTTGCAATAGATAAATCAGCAATCATTGCCATGCTTCATTTTTCACTCTAGGCTTAAACCATAATCTCTGTGCACTTGATGAAGAAAGAAAATCCTTTTCTGCTCATGTGCAGCGCTTGGTCTTTGATTCATTCACTAGTCAATGTTATAATATCATCTTATGGGAGGAGCCGATCTAGAATTCCTTTATATCTTCTAGTTTATATTAGAAAATTCCTTGGCTTTGTCTACTAGCATCCCACAATTGGAATGAATAGAATTGCCAATTTGATTGTGTTGAGTACACGGAAACTGAATTGCCTAAAATTGTCAAAACCAGGGAAATGGGATCTTTGAAGAAAAAAAAAATCTGGAGAAGTATTTGAAACATATCCTTTATCCTATAAATGAGGACATTGCTGTAGACAAATTATATTTCTGCTTTTTAAAGCAGTTCCATTCAGTTGCATTTTATTCTTGCTATTGTAGCTTTAAGAAGGAAAGCATCTTCTCATTTTCCTTTGTTTACCTTTTTTTCATTACTGTGCTATTTGCATTGCTATATTTATCTGGATTTTAGAAACGAACAAACTTACCTCTGTATTTTTTTCCTGCCTTGCTCTTCTATCCTTGAATTTTCCTCCTTCCTTTTTCATGGTTTCTTTAACACATCCTCAACATAACTGGATCCTTCCTTGACACTTAAGAGATAGTGTAGGAATTAAGTTTTTCAGATGGAACTCAATTAAGATTGACTTTGCCTGACTATGACTTTACATTGCTTGAATTTCTTCCTATTTACACTTTTCAAGGTTTGTTAAAGGTCTATAATCCAATAAGAACCATGAACTATTGTGTCTAGCTGGAGCACTGCCCTTAATTGCTGCTAATTTCCCAACCATTAAAGTCCTTTAGGGTGTTTCCTTTGCCACTGTTTCTATAATTTTTTCTCAGTTGTTTGCATTGTCCTATTGACTTTAAAGGCTATTTATGTACAAGAAATACATTAAAAACCTCTATGGTGTTTCTCTCAATTCTGGAATTTAAAAATGTAAACAGCATTGCCTTTGTTCTACCTCCCTGTGGTATTAACACACATATTTGAATTTTCTTAATATATCTGAGTAGGTTACAATGTATGTGCGGATCCAATCTTGCTATAACTAAAATTTTAAATAGTGCTCATATTTGTACAACTCATGGTCCATAAATAAGTGGAATTGGAATTATTTGATGCATCCCTTTTAAATGATCCCAAAATAAATTTTCTTTTACAAATTAATGGAAATGAGCCCTCCAGTCTCCAGAATCCACTATTGTGAAAGTGGAAGAATTGTGGAAGGATAAAAAGGCAACTTTGCATTCCCCAGTCTTGCAAGAAAACAGTCTTGCAATAATGGAGATCATGAAAAAATCTGAGGAGAGATCGCATAAAAAGATTTCAAAGCAGTATTTAGCATCAACTTCACCTGCAGTCACTTTATTTATTCATTGGTTGCTATTTATGTGAATTAGGAAGATTTTTTTAAAAAATATTGTTCATATTGGTTAAAGATCGACTTTTTTCTTCTTCACTGGGGTAACTTTTATAGGTTTCCAATTAGCTGGCAGAATTGCCTTCCTCATTAGTAGATACATATAGAACAGATAGGTTAGAATAGAGATCCATCATTAAATTAAATTTCACAACCTATTCCAGGGTAGTAATCATACCTCTACATTTAATATTTCTCATTCACATCTGCAAACAATTAAAATACAAACACCCCACAACTGCCTTTGTTGGTAATGTTCTGTATTTATTTATTTATTTGTATTTTTATACCGCCCTTCTCCCCGAAGGGACCCAGGGGAGTGTACAGCCATTTAAAAACAACAACTAGCATACAAAACAATATTAAAAGTAATTAAAAAATATATAATTAATATGGCCGAAAATTTAAAACTAGAATATAAATCCAATTTATAGCCGGATCGAAAATTTAAAATATGTAAAATTAATCATTTTATATGTGGAGCGGGGATGCAAATCAGGCCAAGCCGGCCTGGATAAAAAGATATGTGTTTATGGCACAGTGGGAAGCATGGAGGTCCGAGATAATAGGAATCTCTGGGGGGAGATCGTTCCAGAGGGTGGGAGCTACCACAGAGAAGGCTTTCCCCCTGGGGGTCACCAGCCAACATTGTCTGACCGATGGCACTCTGAGGAGGTGGGAGGTATTTGCTGGCAGAATGCGGTCCTGTAGTTAACTGGGTCCCAAGCCATGGAGTGCCTTAAAGGTCATGACAAGCACCTTGAAGTGCACCTGGAAACCTACCTGCAACCAGTGCAGCTCGCGTAGGAAGGGGGCCATGGGGGCCCTGCCATTGGCCCCCATAGCCCCCCACGCGGCCACATTCTGTACCAGTTGGAGCTTCCAGATGCGACCCAAGGGGAGCCCTATGTAGAGAGCATTACAGTAGTCCAGACAGGCCGTGACGAGTGCCTTAGTGACCGTCCACATGGCGTCGCGATCTAGAAAGGGGCGCAACCAATGTACCAGGTGATCCAGCTATAAAGCCCCCCTGGTGACGGCTGCCACATGATCTGCTAAGGACAGCCATACATCCAGGAGGACACCCAAGTTGTGGACCTCTTCTGTGGGGACCAGAGTCTCGCCCCCAATAGCCAGCGATGTAGTAAGCTGGCTATATCGTGACGCCGGCAGCCACAGCCGCTCATTCTTGAAGGGATTGAGCCTGAGTCTGTTCCTAATTCTTTTCTGTGGTTTATCTTAGGGTATTATGGTAAATGGATGTTCAAGCTTATGCATAACAATGAGATATGGTTACTCTGTATATTTTAAAATAACACTTTTCATAAGTATACTGTGAATGCATGTGGATAATTCAGATATGTAATGTATGTAATGATGGGGAAGAACAGACTCAGGCTCAATCCCTCCAAGACTGAGTGGCTGTGGTTACTGGCATTCCGATATATCCAGCTGAAACCATTGCTGGCTATTGGGGGCAAAACACTGGCCCCCAAGGAAAGGGCGCGCAACTTGGGGGTCCTCCTGGATGCACGGTTGTCCTTGGATCATCATATAGCAGCCGTTGCCAGGGTGGCCTTCTACCAGGTTCGCCTGGTTCGTCAGTTGCGCCCCTTTCTCGATCGGGACTCCCTACGAACAGTCACTCACG
>JANHFO010002303.1:43931-55541 GCA_032468095.1 Pareas carinatus | reverse complement strand
AGCCTTGTCTCCCCTGTTCCCACTTAACACCAGGGGCCCATCTTGATGATGGATCCTAGGATCAAGAGAGATGGCACACGGCCAATTCCCCCCCCTTCCCAACTCCCGCCCCCTCGTCCCATTCGCTTTCCTCCACACCCCATAATTTTGTAAATATTTGTTAAAGTTCTATGTTAAATTTTTATATTTTCTGTACACCACCCTGAGTCCTTTGGGAGAAGGGCAGTATATAAATCTAAATAAATAAATACAACATAAACAACTCCTGTAGCGTAGCACGGATACAAAAAGCTAGTGTCTATATAAAGCTGCTGAAAAGTAAGTGTTGATATATGAGTCTGGAGTGAGATACCACCAGTAAAGTGAGCTGTACATAATTTTTCCTGGAACTCTGATATGGGTATCTCCAGAGTGCTGCGGTTGGATGTGGGGAATTTGGACAAAATCGAATTGCTGCTAATCTTAGGGGCTAGATTTCAGAGTTTAAGGAACCTAGCTATTTTGGAAGAGGCAAAATTTCCCTTTAGAGAACAGTTTCTCCCAGATCTGAGATTTTTGCTACACTGCCACATAACCTCTATGGCAAGGCTGACCTTTTATCAGCTTGGCTGTTAAACTAGCTGCACCCTTAGCTGGGGAGAGACCATACAGGAGTGTGATGTCATCACTTTATTGGGAGTTGTTTTTTGTCTAATCTATATATATGTGAATTACCACGCACTGATTCATCTCCAGATCTCCCAAACTATTAAAGATACAATCCTGAAATTTGGTAGCTCTGTTCATCTTGGCATCTAGACACTCACTAAGAAAGGATTTTTTAAAATATTAATTTTTATGTGAGTTATTTCAATTTTTTGATTCCAGAGGTTGTGATTGGACAAAATATGGTTTGTTTCCTTTCTCCTGATTGGAGGACTTTTGCAGCCTCTCCTGATTGGAGGGCTTTTGCAACTTCCCTGTTTGGTTTTGAATTTTTCATTGAACAGTACTAATGGAGGAGTTAGGAGCAGCAGGTCAGGAGCCTGCAAAAAACTGCTTCTCCATGCCGGAAAACTGCTTGGAAGCCGCCATTGAACCAGTACCTATGGTAGCAATGCAGCTGAGTGCAAAAAACAGGAAGGGCAGGGCCAGACAAGGCCTCAAAACAGCTGAGAAGCCTGCTGAGCCCTCTTTGCTCTTTTTTGACTATTTGAATAAAGATTCTGAAAAGGCTTAGTGTCCAGCTTTCCTTCCCCCCCAAAAAACCTATCACTCTCATTCTCTGCAAAAACTAGGGGGGGGAGGCCGAAAGAGGCCGGCAAAGTGCTTTCAGAGGCCTATCCTTTTCAAGGCCTCTCCTCCTCCACTGGGCATGTGCACCTAATTATACCAAACCCGTTGCAGAGCACAGGTACCAATAGCTAGTGTACAATAAAATGCTACTTACATGCACTACAAACTATAAACAGAAATAAAATATAATACCAGTGTTACAGTGGAGCAATATATTCAAATTTTCAAAAATGTTTATTCTTTTAATATAAAAGAAAGCAGGAATATGATCCAAGCAACCTATCCATAATGTTGTTCAATTATAGCAGATTAATAATTTGTTGATCTAATCCCATTTGTGAGTTTGAGATATCTCGTTTTTTCACTGAAGGCAGAAGAAACCAACTTTCCCAAACAGAACAAGGCATCTAGCATATGTTAACATTTTAATACAGGAGAAAAGAAACAAAAGATATTAGGAGTCAGGATGGTGCAGTGGTTAAGAGCAGCACAGCAGGCTATTTCTGCTGACTGTTATCTGCCATCAGCCATCAAATGTTCAGCAGTTCGATTCCCACTGACTCAAGGTTGACTCAGCCTTCCATCCTTCCGAGGTCAGTAAAATGAGGACCCAGATTGTTGGGGGCAATATGCTGACTGTGTAAAATGCTTAGAGAGTACAGTAAAGTACTGTTAAGTGGCATATAAGTCTAAACAACAACAACAACAACAACAACAACAACAACAACAACAACAACATAAAAGTGACTGAGGTTTATGGATAGCAAACCTGAAATACTGTTTTATTGTTTTTTCAGTTGAAACAATTCATTTTTATTATTTGGAAAACTTCTAATGGACTTTGAGCTCTCTTTTGCCAATATTAAGGCATCTGCATTATCACAAATCCAAATGCAGAATTTGCTTTAGAGCAGGAATGTCCAACCTTGCCAACTTAAGACTTGTGGACTTCAACTCCTAGAATTCCTCAGCCAGCATGGGGGAGTTCTAACCTTTTGATTCTTCTTGGCTTCTTCCATTTCTTAATCACCCCTTGTTTAAACACATGGATTAATATGATCATTTCAAAGAATGGGAAGATATTTGAAAACCTTTCCAAAAGATTACAAACTTTGTTTTAAATGTTCTGGATATTTTTTTAATGTACATGTTTTTTTATTTGTAATTTTGTTTTGGTGCACTGTTTGCCGAGAAAGAACTGGAGAAGATCACAAAATACAAAGACTTAAAAATAGAAACAGAACGACTCTGGCAAAGGCAAGCAAGAGTAGTCCCAATAGTCATAGGCGCCTTAGGTGCAATCCCAAAACAACTGGAGCAACACATGAACACCATTGGCACTGACAAATTCACCATCAGTCAATTGCAAAAGGCAGCTTTACTGGGAACAGCTTTCATCCTGCAACAATATCTATAACACCATCAAATATCCACATCTGCATGTCCCAAGTCCTTGGTATGGACTCAGTAGGTAGGTAGACAAAGATGCTAAACCCACTCTGAACATCTAGCAGACTGAAGAATAACAATAAGTTTTTTTTGTCCATATAGCATGCTAAAATTAAAGAATACTCTTTCCATTGTTCTACTTTCCATGCAGGTATTTTCATTTTTAGTTTAACATTCTACTACATCTTTCTCTAACTGGATATTCATGACCTTGTGTGAAGCTAAACTGTATCTACTTGACTCAAGGATGTTTGTTGCTAAAGAGTCATCAGTGGCATGTGGTAAAGTCAAGCATGATTTCTCTCCTGTAAAGTGCAAGAAACCTTCACAAAATTGAAAAAAAAGCAGTGACAAATGTTCTGCAATAATTTATTCCTCTCTTGCTTTATTTTCACAACTGAGAATTGATTAGATTTGCTGAAATTCTAATCCTCATGCAGGTGTGAAATCAATGAAGCCTTTCCAAAAACAGGACAGTTGTGGTGGTGGGTTTGGTCAGAAAGGATAGTTAATAGCATTTACATCCTGCAAGCATTATCTTATGTTTTTACGTTTCCCATCATTTTTCTTAATATTGTCACAATGTGTGACCCTGTAAAATATTGCACTCTCTCTTGGAACCAATGCAGGAAAGCTAGGAGCTTATTAAGGATTCTGTTAAGATGGCAAAAGTAAATAGAATCACAAAGAGGTGAAGATTCTAGAAGAAAGTGATTCACAAAGACGGTTGCCTATTCAAGTGGGAACATCTGCAGATTTGAGACTTGTTTTCATTCTTGACTGATCGATGACTTACTAGCTAAAATATTTTTATTTTAGTTATTAAATTTGTGTGCCCACCCATCTTGTCTAATTGAGCCAAAATAGCCATAGCAATAGCACTTAGACTTATATACCGCTTCACAGTGCTTTGCAGCCCTCACTAAGCGGTGTACAGAATCAGCATATTGCCCCAACAATCTCAGTCCTCATTTGACCAACCTTGGAAGGCTGAGTAAACCAGGATTGACCCCTGGCAGTCAGCAGAATTAGCCTGCAGTACAGCATTCTAACCATTGCACCAACACACGATGTATTTAATATTAGTTATCTCAAATATGTTACATATTTATGTATCATATTTTGGATAACTAATATTAAATATGTCACATGGAAATGGGCAGGGGAGAGAAGAGCTGGATTAAGGCTCAGTGATTAGAGTGATAGTAGGGATGGGAAAGCATTCCCATATAGTGATAAAAAAAAAGAACTGTCAAGGAAAATATCACGTCGCTTCATGAGTTTTTTCAGGACCTTGGTCCAATAGCTCCACTGTGTAATGCTACAAGTCAATCCTGTGCTTCACTTAAATTAACCTCTGCTTATGTACTTTCCAATGATGCTCAATGTAATAATAATAATAAATTATTTAATTGCTTTAATTTTAATACATAAAATAATTGCAATTTAATTATTTGTATAAATATAAAATTACATAATAAATTATATATTTATAATCTAGATAAAATTAACAAATTAATACATCTAACAAATATAATTAAAAATAATCAAATAAATAGCTAAAATAATGTAAAGTAATGGGTTAGCAGCCCCCCACCAGGGGACAGGTGTATTTTATAAGTATCTACATATTTCCATAGATGTCATAAATCATCTTTCCCGTTCACGGCCAGAACAAATAAGGGGAAACTGAAATCTAGAAGGGCAGTTGAAAATATTTTGAATTCTGATATTTATTGAAGGTTACAGAGTTTTGAACCCAGTTGAAAAGCTACCTTCTCTAGTATCATGCCTATAATTCTTAAATACTAGGACAAAACGAAGCAGCAGAAGGCTGGGGCCAATTTTGCTATTTGTTAGTAGCAGGAATGGTTGGACAGCTGCTTGCATTCCTTCTGTGAGAAATGCTGACTATAACACCACCACAGTTCAGCTGTAAACCTGTTCCGCAGTACATCTTACTGCCTAATAAAGTGCCTAAATGTCTCTCAGCCCAGCTTGAAATGGAGGGGAAAAAAATACACCTTTGGGACTGCAACCAAAAGTGTAGATACTTACACAATGGAAAAACCAGATCTGTTTGCCACTTTAGAGCTGAAAAGAAATTTCTCCCTTTCCGGTTGATGAGCCAGAGTTTTAATGTTGCCATTCTCAATAGCATGCATCCCTACTCCCACTTTTCATTATTTTGGGGGCTTTATTTAAAGAGGTGGAGAGGTTTTGTTTTCATGTTTTCTTTGATTACACTGAACGAGGGCAAATAACTCATTGCGATATATAAACTGTATTCCTCCTTTTGCAAATTCTATCGTATGATACTAATTTATATTTGGGTTTGCTTTTCTCTCAAAATAATTTTATTTGTATAAGTCATGTTTAGAACCTGGGAGATGAGGTTTTGATTTTTTGGTTCCTGATATTTCACAAAGTTGTGATCATGTGGTTTGAAATGACGGGCTTCTCCTCATGGCTGAGTTAAAGTGTGATCCACCAGTCCTTGAGCATGAGATTTTCTGCCTTTATCTCGTCAGGGCACATTGCTAGGAAATGTCCTTATTGATGATGCACAAAGATACAGCAGTTGTTGGATTCTCCTGACTTTGTTTTCCTTCTTTTCCACCAAACGTCACCAGCTACCAGGAGAACTTTTCTTAATTCAGGCTAGGTCTGGAGAGGAGGTGAGTATTGACAGATCACTAAACAGGTAGATGTCTGTCAAAACTTCCTCCATGCTTTGCATATACCACCAGCAGCTGATCTCCAGGCTGGGAGAGGAGGCAGAATAGTACAGGTAAGAACAGGATCTGTGTTTAAACAGCCAATTCTCTCTTCCACCATCTTTTACAACTGACAGATGCTAGCTGGGCTTTGCATTGTGTTTTGTAGGTAAGTTTAAAAGAAACCAGCTGAGAACAGCATTGTATTTTTTGTGAGTAATCAATACCTGGTCTGTATTTGGATATGGAAGCTGTTTGAAAAAGGACCCTGAACAGCAACTAACAGGTAGAGGGGAGTCCTGCTGTGAAGGAAATGAGAGAGTTTTCCTGTCATTCCCAAAGAGCTTCACCCTTGCCACCACCATTAGTCAGTGATGCTCAGGTTAATCTAGGCCTCCATGTCATGGTGCCTCAAAGATCTGGCAGGTACAGGGGGAAGACCTGTTGGAGAAAAATCAGACTCTTCCACTGCCCAAAGTTGAATAACCCCGGTAGACAGTGCTCAAGGACAGCATAGGTGGTGGCATGTCTGCAAAAGCCTAAATTGTCCAGTAGTTGCTGGGTCGATCCTCAGGAGTTTCCTAGGGTTCTAGAGTTTCTAAATTTGGCATCCAAAACAAAACTATTAAAACAAAACATAACATCTGCTTAAAATGAAGACACTACTTAAACACTGGAATAGTTTAGGGCAAGTTTAAGCTTCCTCAAATAAAGATTTGAAGCAAATATCCCAGCTCAGAGAGCACTTACTATGAGGATTCAAATATATTTGCATTTTATCTTACAGAACACAGAGCATTAGCTACTTGGCTAAAATTCCAATTTGGGAAATTGGTCTCAGATCATTATTTCAGATCATTTGCCATATTTGTAGTCAATTGCTTTTAATTAAGGTGTAGAGCAACGGTATGATATATTAACAAATGGTAACTCAATTTCAGAGCTGGCAGACTTCTATGTTTCCATATTTGTTATTCAGTAGAGTAATGAATGAATCATCAGTTCTACATCACAGTGGTAAACACTGAGACTCACACATTTGGAAAATAATTCAAAATATGTACTTTGGACTTTGTTGTGACTACACACCTCTTTTCATTTATTTTTAAAAAGTTTGAAAAAGTTTGGTCCAAGAAAAAGAAGAAGATGCCACTGCTTTATGAGTTACATTAACTTTAGTAAGTGTATTGCAGTTGTTGCAATTGGGGTGCTATAAGAAGTTGCAGGGCGATTATATGATCTTTGCAATTTCTTCAAAGTCTTTAAGTTCATTAGAACAGGGATCCCCAAACCCTGGACCATGGACCAGCACTGGTCCACAGATGCCAGCAACCAGGCTACGCAAACAAGCCAAGCCCCATTTACAAGATGGAGGCAGCATGCAAAACTATGCCTATTTGGTCCATGGAAAAACCTCCCTGGTGCCCAAAAGGACAGGGGGCACTGTATTAGAATTCCTATAACATTATATTCTATCAATACCGAGACTAATGGAAAGCCAAACCAAGTTTACCATAAACCTAAAATCTCTAGGCATGAGAGAGACTATTAAGTTGGCTCTGCCCGCAACCTAATAGTCAAATTCTCAGAAATATCTGCAAATTAAAAGAAACCATGTTCAATTTCTCCACAAATGCAAGTAAATTCCCCAAAGACGTACAATGTAAGAACATGTTTTCTCAGCAACCACTACTAATTTCCAAGCTTGATAAATTCCTGTTGCCTCTTCACACCATATCATTAATAATTTTTCTTATCCCTAATTCAAATACTTACGGCTTGTTCTGTTTTTGTACATTTCATTTTTACTAAGCCAACAAGCACAAAATTAGCTGTGGGTGGATTTATGTCCTGTCATGCCCTGATAATATGTTGCTCTGTGAATAACCCCAATTCAAGGGCTTATAGAATTAAATGGAAGGTTCATGTTGATTTGCATTGTGGATGCCATTTTTTCCTCCAACATTTTTTCTTCAGAGCATGAAGACTGGGATTCACCTGACTGCTTCCAGCAATTTTATGTCTTTGGTCAACACACTAGCTGATATTAATCTGGTTTTCCCTTGAGCAGAATAACTGATGAGGTGGCGATTATGGGCATGAATCTGGTTGGTTAATGCTGACCTGACTCCTGACATCTTCCATTTTCAAGTTTATTGTGCATCATGTACTGTAAATAATCTATGAGCATCAATGTAGGATTCCTCTACTGATTTTGTCTAACATGTGATTGGACCATTCTTTTCAAAGAAACAGACATGGACCCTACTTTTTCTGTGTTGAGTCAGAGGAAACTTTTTTCATTTCCAGCCCCCCACCCAAAAAATTTGAGCATCAGAGCTCCAAGAAGGTTGTGATGTAATTTCTATAAGCTTTCCTAAAATGAACATCAATGCTCTTTTTTTAAAAAAAAAAAGGTTAAGAATAAAAAGAATTTCAACTCAGACAAAATATATTGAATATCATCATGAGAAATGTTTGTTGGTTTGGTGAAAGTCTATAGATCCTTCATCCCCATGCAAAATCTTAATTCCAGAACAAGAAATTCCTTTTTTATAGAGCCTTCTGAAATGTTTAGCATCTGTTTCTTATAAACGGTATATTGAATGTACAGTGAAATTATGCAGTTGTCTCTTTTCCCCTTCCACTCAGATGAGCTCATTTCCCTTTCTCAATATTTCATTCCCTTGAAATGGGAGGGGGTGGTGGGAAAATTAACCATGGGTTTCATCTGTGCTTATGCGCATTTCAGGGTCTCAGCTCCCTGCATACCATACTGTTTTCTCATTTTGGAAAGACAGTTTAGTTTACAAGCCAGGCCTGGATTTTAAATGGTGATCTTTAGCAATTATGCTTGAAATTACCCCTCTTTGCTTAGCGTTTGAAGGCTCTAGAAGAGGAACAGTCTTCAGTTACTATTTGCTTTCAGAAATCAAAAGAAAGAGAGCATCCTTTGGGGAACTCTTCACTGGAAACTTGCTTCTTGGGAAAATGGTGAAAATCTCAAAGCCTTACTGCTACCATCCTGTTTGCCTGAATCTCAATTTCTCCCCTATCTAAGTTTATATTCTAGTTAGACTCAAATCTTTGGATATTTAAAAAGGTTTAAAGCCATTTGATCACAGAATCTTCATCAAATCAAAGACAATTCCCACAAAAATAACGATATATCCGCCAAAATAACTTATGATTATAATATAATAAATTGAACATATCAAAGTACAATCCTGTGATCTGCTTTTGTAACTTTGATAGTTCAGATTTCCTCCTTCATGTTCTTCAGTGAACAAGACACATAGAGCTGAATAGAGAAGGCAACTAGCAAAAATCATAAGAAGCTACAGGTTCTTCTACATCTGCTACAAGCTACAAGCCACATCTGCCAGCTTTGCCTGTGTTGTTGTAAATATTGTTTCATGGAGCAGGCACTGCAATGGAGGAATCATGGCTCCTGGGTCATGCCAGTTGGCGCTCTTTTGTGGAAGGGATCAAAAGCATTTCTATTCTGTCAGCTCTCATGGGCTGAGCAGAGAAATTGGAGATAGGTAGTCCCACCTGGCCCTAACCAGCATCTTGAATTCTACCTATAAGTTTATAGGGAACCAATAGAAGCAATTCGCCTTGCTTAGGTTGGAGCTGAAACTTGTCACCAGGTCACCTGTAGTGATGAATGGTATCACTCAACAGTTCCAGGTAGACATTACACGAGATAAGAGAAACTAGAGTTCTGAGGGACCCTACAAAGAAGAAGGCCTCTCCTCCTCTCCCCCAGTGTAGAAGAGCACAGAGAGCGCCTTGAAGAAGATATGCGACAGCTATTAGTAAAACCCGAACCTAGATCAGAAAAACAAGAATGCATGATAAAGAAACTTAGACCATCTGGACTCTTTTTTATATAAGAAATAGGGATGGGGAATGGTATCAGACTGTCAAGATTCTATGATTACAGCCTATATTGATATTTTTTTTAGTATTTCTTGCAGTGTTTGTTTTCTGTCCTGACTTATCTTGAAGGGCTGATATCTCCTAACACCAGCTGAAAAATGGTCTGGGGGAAGGACAAAACACAACTCCATGCTTTCTACTCTTAAACTTTAAAGCTGGTCCAGAAGAATGCTGTGACCCTTGAGCTCTCAGTATTGACTACTGAGAGATCAAGGATGGCTAGAATGGTTGCACTATCTCCATTTCATACCTTGTTGAAATAAATAAGAATTTTCCTAGGTGCTTCTTTAGAGCCAATGAATGATTGGAAGTCTGATTTAACCAATATTTCCTTTTGATGGTCATGTTCACACAACACGCCTAACCAAACCACATAGAGATTGAAGTTAATACACTCTACGTAACGATTTGAAGTGTACTAGACCATGAGTTTAAATCCTTTTCTTAAGTTGTCAGAAAGGTACACATGTCTTTATAGCTAAGTTAAAGTTAAACATGTGGCTAGGAAATCTCACCATGGACATTAAATCAGCACGGCTTCTGCATCTTTGGTGTTATCAGAATGTCTATGTAAGATAGTAAAAAAAGTGTATATAAACATTTATATAAAAACTATTTTAGGCTACTTAAAGAGCTCCTGAGAACAGCCACTTTTTAAAGTCAGTGATTTATTGCTTATTTATTTGGTATTTGGTAATATGGAATAGAACTGAATGTATTTCCTTTCATTTACATTTCTGTCTAGTTCTGTCCTATGACATATAAATTTGTACATGCCTCTGCATTGTTTCACAGAAACGACCACATGCTTAGAAATATCCAACTCTCTTAAATAAAACTTATTTTCTCTAGGATAATAAATCTTCTAGGAAGCATTTTTGTGGATTGCAGGTAAAAACATCTCAAGATGCACAAATGACTTTGGAATTATAGAACTGCATATAAGGATCAATGTAGATAGAGAATGATATGCTAGTCTATGACTGTAATAAAGATTTTATTTTATTTGATACAAAATGCTTCTTCAGAACACTACTGTACAAACTTAAGACTACCACTAATTGGAAGGAAATTATGGAAACTTTCAGCACATGTTGAATCACTGCTGGATATGGTATTAAATACTCAACATCCAAGACAAACCTTTAGAATTATAACTGCCTCTCCCAACAGCTATTTTCTACAATATATGTATTTAATTTATCAAGAGAAATATAGTTATATGTGTTATTTCTATTTCTGAATTCAGAAGGTGAAAGGAAGTTCTTAAACAACAAATCTTAACCGTTAGTTCATTAGAACTAGACACTGGAAGATGGTAGGAGGATATACAATAAATACTTCCTTGAATGAGTCAAACAGTAATTAGTGAGCTAGTAACATAAGCCCAAAATAGGTTTCCCCTGCATTTACTGAGCATAATTGAATTATGACTATTATTGTTTTGAATTAGTCCCAAATGGGCCAATTTTTTATGCATTTTCTGGAGGGCATTGCCTCTGAGTAAAACAGACCATAGTACCATTTCTTCAGTCCACCTCATTTAAACAATGGAAAAGACAAAGCTCTTGTTTTGGTATCACATGCATCTGATACATTGACTTATACTATACTGTACCATCAAGATTCTTGTTCAAATTGTAAATGGTATTCAATTTTTGTATACTGAAAAAACCCTTTTCATGTAATCTTATTTATACAGGGACACATGTAGTAAAGACAAAATTATATTCTAACCATTCTTTTGTGTACTAGGATAAATTGGCACCAAATTGCCAATCCACAGAATGCTGCACAAGTAACAATCCACAAACTGACAGTTACAATATGTTGCAATTCTGCCTGGGGAGTTAGAGACGCAGGAATCCCTTGCCTGGGAAACACCTGCCGTCTCATTGGTTGGCGCCCGACTGTCAAACTGTATAAATAAAAGCGCTCGGCTTCTGACAGCCGCTTCTGTCAATGGTTGCGCTTCTAGTTACATTCACTTGTTAATAAACCAGTTCTGTTTCAATATGAGCCACATTACTGCCTCCCCATAATATTCAACACATTCCATCAAAGTTCTTTAGACTGGTAGATTTTGTTTTGTTTTTTTTAATAGAAAAAGTTTTTATTGGTCAAGAACATACAAAATTATAACTTAGAATATGTAGAATTTTCAATTATCAAATATGATAATTTATATTTTATATCAAAATTTCCTTTATATGACTAGGCTTCT
>JANHFO010002302.1:206734-221002 GCA_032468095.1 Pareas carinatus | reverse complement strand
GGCTCAATCCGCATCTGCGTGGATTACAAGTGCACGCTCAACAAGGCCTTGCAGCAGAGCGCCTATCCCGTTCCGGTGATCCAGCATCTGCTACACTCCCTGGGGCCAGGTAAAGTTTTTGCCAAACTCGACCTGGCCCAAGCCAGTAACTCCCGGTGGATAAAGTCACTGTGGAAGCCCAGACAATTGAAACACACCTGGGTGCATTCAAATGCAACCAGTTATAATTCAGAGAGGTAGATTTCCTTGGCTACAAAATTGACAGCCGAGGCATCCACCCCATGACCTGCAAAGTCAGGACAATACGGGAGTTCCCAAACCAAAAAACCAGCAGGAGCTCCAAGCATTCCTTAGGCTCCTCAACTTCTACAATACCTTCCTAAAAAGCAAAGCCACAGTAGCCAACTCACTCCACAAGCTACTGACCAAAAACACACCCTGGAGCTGGGGGCCGATGGAAGACAAGGCCTTCCAAAGGGCTAAAAATCTCCTCTCAGAGGAAACATTCCTCATGAGATTCAACACCACACTTCCAGTTGTGCTAGTCTGTGACGCCTCCCCTTGTAGGGTGGCGGCAGTACTGAGTCACCAACCTCCCAATGGGGAGGAGGCACCCATAGCCTTCCACTCCAAGGCTGAAAGGAATTATAAGCAGTTGGACAGGGAAGCCCTCGCTCTAATAACCGGCATCAAACACTTCCACGAGTACCTGTTCAGCAGGCACTTTGACTTGGTCACTGACCACAAACCCCTGCTCGACATACTCGCAGGTGACCGACCAACCCCCCCAGCACTCTTCCCATGTATGACGAGGTGGACAATATTCCTTGCAGCCTACAGCTACGCATTAAAACACAGACCAGGAACCACCCTTGCTCACGCAGATGCACTGAGCCACTACCCCCTGCCCAACACCATAGACGTAGATCAAGCCGAGGAAGCAGTCCTCTTAATCGACTGCAACCTCACCACTGACCTGATCACCTCCACAGAGGTGACCAGAGAAACAACAAAAGATCAGACACTCAGGAAAATCTTGTCCTGGGTTCAAAAAGGGTGCCCGAGCAACACAGGGGAGGGGGGAGACACCCAACCATACAACACAAGAAGGGAGGAACTGGTTGCACAAGCAGGCTGCCTGCTCTGTGGAGAGAGAGTGATCATTCCCACCCAACATAGGAAGGAAGTGCTCATCACAATCCACAAGGGGCACCCGGGAATAGTCAGGATGAAGGGGTTAGTCAGAAGCTACGTCTGGTGGCCTGGCATGGACAGAGACATACAGGAGCGGGTAGGGAGGTGTCAACAATACCAACAATCCCACCCAGCATTCCAGAGGACCGCAACCAGGGAGAGGGAGAAGCCCTGGGGACCATGAGCAAGAGTACACATAGACCTTGCAGGACCATTCCAAGGAAAAACCTTCATGGTCACAGTGGGCGCATATTCCAAGTGGTTAGAAATAACCACCATGCTGCTCCACAATGACCCAAGCGGTAACCCAAGCCCTCCGCGCCCTGTTCGCCACCCACGACCCCCACGACACACTGGTATCTGACAACAGCACACAGTTCACAGGGACCGAATTCAAGATGTTTCTAGTGAATATGGGGATCCACCACACTCTAACAGCACCCGGAAACCCCAGCACAAATGGCCAAGTGCAACGCATGATCCGCTTGGCCAAAGAAGCATTAAAAAGGCTAGGCCCTGGGGAATGACGAGTAGATGAGTTCCTAACCTGGCAACACATCACCCCATGAGCGGCCACAGGCCGAAGCCCCGCTGAACTCCTAATGGGATGGAAACTACGCTCCTTCCTAGACTGACTAAACCCCAACTACGCCCCTGGTAAGGACGGGGAGCAGCCAGCACCCACAAGAATTTTTAGCATGGGTGATCCGGTCTTTGCAAAAAAACCTCAACCCATATACCCCCCCGTGGGAGGAAGGGGAAATAATAAAAATAACAGGGCCTAAATTATACGTGGTTGCGTTGGATGATGGCCGCACATGGAGGCGGCACATCGACCAACTGAGAGGCTGCTTCCTGGACCTAACAGGGACTACCCAGCCCAGGGAACCTAGCACTAACAAAAACCGAAATTCCTCTCCCGTAGGGACCGAAGATGGAGATTATGTGCAGGCCTTACTGGGAGAAGTTGAAGGGTCCCCATCCAAAACAAAGGATCCACCTGCTGACGAGGGTGGAGCTGAGGTCACGCCCGGAGGCTTCCAGAAGCATCCCGATGGAGCTCCGGAGCCTCTCACGGGCACAACCTTACCCCTTGCCGATGACCAAGTGACTGAACCATGCAGGTCCAGACGCACTTATAAATGGCCACCATATTTGTATAATTATGTATGCAAATAGGGTGAAAGTCTATCTGGGTAGGGAGGGGTGTTGTGTCCAAAGGGAGGGCATTGCCAAGCACGGGAATGCCCAGTGCTCTGATTGGCAGGCTGCCACCCTGACCAGGGTATATAGGGGGCAGCAGATCAGTCGGGCACCATTCCAGTACTGTACACCATTACTAATAAAGGTATCAGCATCAACCTGTCTCTGCCTTGTTTCTCACCGACCCACGATTCAGCAAGGTCTATCTAATCTAGTGAAAAGAAAAACTATGAGTATCTTGATAGCAGTGTTCCAATATTTGAGGGGCTGCCACAAAGAAAACAAGGTCAACTTATTTTCCAAAGCAGCAGAAAGCAAGGCAAGGAGCAATGGATGAAAACTGAACAAAGAGAGAAATAGCCTAGTACTAAGAAGAAATTTTCTGACAGTAAGAATAATCAGCTAATGGAACAATTTGTCTTCAGAAGTTGTGGGTGCTCTAATCCTGGAGGTGTTTAAGAAGAGATTGGATAATTATTTGTCTGAAATAGTACATGGTTTCCTGCTCGAGTAGTGGGTTGCACTAGAAGACCTCCAAGGTTCCCTCCAAGGTCCTGTCTAATTCTGTTATTCTGTATTATTCACACATAATGTAATTTGATTGGTTTTGGCTTAGTATAGTGTGAACCCAACAATTGTATTGGTAATGATAAATTACATGTTGAATGAAACAAACCAATTGTGCTTAAATGATTATAGCACAATGCCTGAACCAGCCACATTAATCCAAATGAAATTCAAAAAGTAATTCTTGTGATTTTAATGTAGCACAGATGGATCCAGCCTAATGTTAACCCAGTCGAGTCATAGCTATTTTAGTTATTTACATATCAGAAAATATCACCACTCCAAGCCCCTTGTGAACACTCCACACTTCTGGATGGTATCTTGGAATCTAAATAGCTTCTTTGTAACTACACTGATAGATTTTATTACCCTATTTACTAAGTAACCTTCTCAATACTTTGAGTGTCCCACTTTATCAATACAGGCTTTGTACTAGAAAAAAACTCCACAAAATTCCAAAGTTTAAATATATGTTTCAGTAGACATGATGTCTATTCTAGCTTGTGTAGATTTAGAGATGAATAGGAATAAACTGGTTGCCAGGTCAGTCTATCTGTCTAATGTACACAATAGGCTGCTCTAAGTGATAAAATTTGATTCGATGAAATTTTCAGAAATTGCAAGAAAGAAAAAAAGGTTCATTAAGAGCTTAAAGTTTTCTTTTGGTGACGGAATAGAAGCATGTGGAGAAATCTGATGAATGTTACAATTGCTTTGCAGACAGAAAGTGATTGCATTATTAACACTATCCAGAAGTGAGCATTGATAAACTTTGGCATGGCTATCGACAGAAAAGCTGGACAGAATGACACAGTTCTGTAGAATATATTTGCAGCTTAAGAAAACTCATGTGAATTTACAAAGTACTCTGACCTAGTAAACTTCTTCTTTTGCAGATTAAGACTATACTTGAGACTACATATGTGTAACCACAATACATACATACATTCATAATACATATACACACAATTATGCATATAAGGAGGCGTAGTGGCTCAGTGGATATGATGCTGAGCTTGTTGATGGAAAGGTCAGCAGTTAGGCAGTTCAAATCCCTAGCACCATGTAACGGAGTGAGTTCCCATTACTTGCCCTAGCTTCTGTCAACCTAGCAGTTCGAAAGCATGTAAAAATACAAGTAGAAAAATTGGGTCAACCTTGGTGGGAAGGTAACAGCGCTCCATGCATCATGACCACATGACCACGAGGACGTCTTCGGACTGTGCTGGCTCTTCAACTTTAAAACAGAGATGAGCACCGCCCCTAGAATCAGATCAATTGGCACACATGTGCGGAGGATCCTTTACCTTTTTATCTATATATGTATTTCTCAAAAATGATTCATTCATCTACTCACAGACTCACTGACTGACTGACTGACTGACTATCTGACTCATCACGATATCTCTAACACCATTAGCAGTAGAGAGATTAAACTGGCTACACACCTTGGTCTTGCCAGCTAGACTCTCACTAAGAAATGATTTTTCAGAATATTAATTTTAATGGAGTTATTTAACTTTTTTTGTAAAAAAAAACCCACTGCGCATGCACTTGCACAGACAACGGAATGACTGTGCATGCACTTACTTACTTCTTTAATGGCTGCTCTGCTTCTCCATGCTGGCACCATGGCTGGAAGAGACCAAAGTCACCTGGAGAAGTCTCAGCTGTGTGGAGGAGGCCGCCGTCTGAGGCCTCTTCTTCTCTGTGCCGGCGGCATGGGTGGGAGAGCCCGAAGCTGGTAGAATAAGAGTCAGCTGGTTGGGGGAGGTTGCCCGGCATTACAAGCCTCCGACCTCTGCTTCTTCATGACGGCAAGAGCCAGCTGGGTGAATTTGGGGGCGGGGGAGAACAGAGGAGTGCAGCGCCTGGGGAGGTTTCACACCCCTTCTCCTTCTGCGAGTTGGTGTTATAGACTGTCCTCCAAAGTGCTACAGTTTTTTTCTGAATGGGCTTATCCGGCCTGAAAAAAAGAAGAAGCAGGAGAAAGACAGAGGGGGGAGGTAGAGAGGGAGATGGAGAATCTGGGACAGGTAAGGAGAGAGAGAAGAAGGAGAAAGAGAGAAAGAGGGTGAGGGGAAGGTGAAAGAATGTGTGTATGTGTATGAGAGAGAGAAGGAGAGGTGCTAAATCAGCTGATCAGCGGAAAGTGCTAAGCTGTTCTTTTCCCTGGGAAGCTGAGAGAAGCAAAGGAGGAGAAAGAAGAGGGGAGATGGGGGGAGGGAGAAGCTGGCACTGGGAGAGAGAGAAAGGAGGAGAGGGGAGGATGAAAGCAGAAAGAGAGAGGAGGAAGGATGTAGAATTTTAAAAAAATGTAGCAGAGCACGGGTACAAAAAGCTAGTTATATGTGATATGGAAAAGTAATAAAATAAA
The DNA here is from genome assembly GCA_032468095.1 of Pareas carinatus. Classification (NCBI taxonomy): domain Eukaryota; kingdom Metazoa; phylum Chordata; class Lepidosauria; order Squamata; family Pareidae; genus Pareas; species Pareas carinatus. Next base: position 215,661 of record JANHFO010002302.1, on the reverse strand, counting down.
ATATTTTTGCTGAATAAATTTGTACTTGAAGTTTAATCTGTTCTAATAAATGATTTGCAGCTACCACCTTGAATTTATCTTCAGGTAATTTCTTCCCATTATTATCTCAAGATTTTGACATTGAGTGCAAAATAGAAATAAAACAAAGAGGGTTGTATTTTATCTGTTCTTTCACTTTAGCTTGAAGTGTGATAGGAATAAAATATATTCTATATGTTACTCATAGTGCAATTTGGTATGTTAAAATGAATAATTACCAACATCCTGACTTTTTTAATTTCAAAAAAGTAGTTAGCTTAATTTTTTGGAGTTTTGCATTTTAACTTTTTTAAAATTATAAAAACGAATTTAAAAACTAGTTAGTTGATGAAATTCTCTTTTTTTTTACTTCACTGAGATGACCCACTTATTTCCTCCAATCAAATGGATGCAGAAGGAGATAAAAATACAGTATGGTTTAATCTAGCAACTGTTAAATACTAAATTAGGATTTTTCTAGTTTTTGGAAGGAAGTTTAGAATTATAGCTGGAATATTTTCCTCAAATTGGATCAGCATAGTCAGAATATTTGATTTGGCATTTTCAGTCTTTTTACTTCTTAAATTTAGCCCATGCAGGGATAATCAACATCAGGAGATCTCATTAAGTTTCTCCTATATTCCTCACTCAGCAAGTTAGTTAACCATAAGCATCCTTAAGTGAGTTCCATGTGCTAGCTTATGTAACTCAGACAATTTTGATAGGAAAAAAAGATAACATATGAAATGTGTTGCTGGTGGAATCTGTGCACATTTATTTTGAGAAGGGAAAGTTCAATAGGAATCCAACATATAAATCTTTTTTTAAAAAAATATGCAACTGAAACTTCTTGATGGTCAACAAAAATAGGTTGGGTGTATCTCTGTGTGTTTAGAGACCTTGTATTTGCATGTACATTCTTTGTTAACATACTCTTACAAAATAACAAACATATTTTGTAGAATTTGGGCACAGACTGTATAATATCTCTACTATGCCGCTTCTAAATCTGTCCCATTACTGAGACCCAAAGCAAAAAAGAAATAACAGATGTATGTTCATCTTGCCATTTTTCCCATTTACTTGTTACTTTTAGCCTTCAGTTTTAATAAAGAACTAGTAATACTAGTAAGCTCTTCTAAAGATAACATTTGAAGGAAATTAATTATTGTATTGAGAAACAACATGTGTGCATGTATGCAACATGTACACACACACACACACACACATACAAGTTAAACTTCTCGGTCAGGCACCTGGCTTCTGGTATATCAATCTGAAGTGGGTGTTTGTTTTTTACATTTTAACAAGCATGAGCAGACATCAGGGCAAATCTAAGTAGCTATGAAGAAGAAAGATCTGATGAAAGAATTCTATGCTTCCAAGGAGCTAAAACAGGAATCAGAATGCTATAAAAGAAAGAAAGCATTAAAGTAGCACATAGATTAACATATAAAATCCATACATTTTAATAAACAACTCTAATAAGCCTGGCTTTTTATGCCTGTGTAAGTCCACGATGACTTAAGTGGTTAAGATGATGAGCTTGTCCGCTGGAAAGCTGACAGCCTAAATTCAAGATCTGAGTGCCACACAATGGGGTGAGCTCCCATTACTTGCCCTAGTTCCTGCCCACATAGTAGTTTGAAGCATATAAATGTGAATAAATAAATAGGTACCACTTCAGTGGGAAGGAAGCAGTGTTCCCTGCGCCTTGGTGTATTATCATGCTGGCTAGGTGACCCCAGAAATGTCTACAGGTAACAATGGCTCCTCAACTATGAAAAGGAGATGAGCACCGCCCTCGAGAGTTGGAAACAATTGGACAGAGAAAACCTTTAACTTTACTTTTGAATCCTAATGAACACACCGATTTAATGAGAGCTTTTGTTGTGAGAGACTATGAAAAGAATTTTATTGTTATGAAACATCAAAAGTTAAGAGTAGGTCACCATGGAGCTGAAATTTCAGGAACACTCACACTAGACTCAAAGTAGATAAGCCTGAGTTAGCTGTCCCGAAGTAGACATTCCCTTATAAACGTCTTAATCTTAATGAAATATATCAAATTATATTAACCTGCCAGAAAAGTATACACTAAGAATATTGACATGTGCAAAGAGAAACATTGAGGCAAATTAAGTTGGATGGAGATCAAACTCTTGTTGACACATTTGTTTATCTCAGATGGAACTAAAACTCATACAACTATACTTATAAAAGTCTTCCCCCGTCAACTGTCCAGTTTTGTGTATATTCTGTGGAAACCAACATCATTTGTTTGTTTGCCTGTTTATTAAATTTATTTGTGGAGCACCAGTAGTAGATAGACACTCTTGACATGTATCCGGCTGTGAGTTTTCTCTGTCATATAACTATAACAAAATGTATACTCACAGGAATAAAGTCCAATTATTGCTTGTCTTTTCCATTAAAAACATCTGAGTAGAAAGTTACCAAAGAGTTCATATTAGGAAATTGTTTTTAATGGCAAAATACTCTGTGGTCTTTGGTCATTCCAGATATGCTGCTTCAGAGGAAAGTCTTGTATTGCTAGCAAAGCAATAGGAGAAGCTCCTAGCTACTTTGCACATTTCCAGAAGCAATTCCATTTAAAAAGCCATTAAACAGACCAGAGATATATCTGCCAAAGCAGCGATGCAAAGAAAATTGGATTTTCACCAATCTGTGCATCCTTCACAAAAGAGGGCACTTACCAGGAAAACTTGAGTGAGCATCTCTTCTATTTTGTGGTGATGTGATGGTTAGAATACAGTATTCTGCTGACTGCCAGGAGTTCAATCCTGACCAGCTCAAGGTTGACTCAGCCTTCCATGCTTCCGAGGTTGGTAAAATGAGGACCCAGATATTAGAGGACAATGTGCTAACTTTGTAGACTGCTTAGAGAGTGCTGTAAAGCACTATGAAGTGGTATATAAATCTAAGTGCTATTGCTATACACCTGAAAAAGCTTCAGGGCAATTGAAGATACCAATTATTTTTTAAAACACTAGAGATATTTAGTGGGATGTTAGGCATGTCTAAATTGAGTTTGACACATTTTAAAGGTCTGTCCTGAACATGGAAAACTACTGATATCCATTCACTTATTTGTTATTATTTCAGCCTACAATCATCATGCAGACAGTCCTCATTTCATATTGATTTGTTCAGTGGCCAAAGTTACAGCAATGCTGAATGACAGGGATTTATAACAGATTCTTGTATTTGTGGCTGTTGCAGCATCCCCATGGACACATGATTGTGATTCAGGCGCTTGGCAACCAACTCACAATTATGATCACTCCATGATAAGATCACCATTTTCAACCTTCACTGCTGGCTTCCAACAACAAACAAATCCACTGTAGAAGTTGGCAGGACGTTGAAAATGGTGATGGTGGGATGTTGCAACAGTGCAAGATTTGCCTAATGACAGCAACTGAGACTGCAAGAACTACTGTGTTGCTGTTGTTGTTGTTGTTGTTGTTGTTGTTTTAAATTTGTACACCATTTGGTATTCAATAACTCTTGGCAGACTACAAATTTAATAAATAATAATAACATGCAACAAGAAAACATTGTTAAAAGGTCTCTCATCTCCAGACAGTTTTAAATAAAGGTGGCTTTGCTTACTTCACAACAGCACACAAAGAAATGAATGTTCATCTAGGTTTTCTTCATGTTTAATGACTGGCAGTTCAGAAAACTAGAACTGAGAAGGAGTTTTGAAATTTAAAACAACACATTTTAGCCTTTGAACAATACTGTATAAGATCTACAGCATGAGGGTGTATGCTTCCTTTGGTGTTTGTTGCATAAGCTAGAAAAAACAACCTGTCAGACTAAATGAAGGTCTTCCATTGTGCTGGGGAAACATTCTTTTCCTGCTTTCCGGATTAAAGAGAGCATTTTATATATATATATTACAGCATGCACTGTAAGAAAAGCTGGATTCATAAAACAAATTGGAGGAGTGCTGGTGCAATGACTACTACATGAAATTAAAGCCAACATTAGATAATATTTTATTTCAAACTACAGTCACCCATTGTGAACATTTGTCAGCCCCGCAGTTTCACATTCTATGTATCATTACAATAACCTGTGCAGTAACTGGACAGAAGTTCAATTGGCTGGGATACGACAGGTAATTTACAATTTTACCTAACCCCAGCTTGCCCTCAAATCTTTCATTGGTCCATCATAATATTTATCTTGATTTCACATATGCTTTATTTCCTTTGTGAGGTTCCTCGTGTGCTGTTTTAAAACGGTATTAAATTTAATTGTTGCAGGAAATGCTTTAGGCCTGTCTTTTAGAACCAGAATGGTTTCTGCATCAATAAGTCACCACTTGCTCATTAAAAACAAAGGCATTTATAATACTGTTGCCTAAAAAATAAGAGGCACTAAGCAGATCAAAGGAGAAAGTAGCAGTCTGTAAAAAGGCTCCTGTGGATGCCTTGGGTCAATTTGCTTCACAGAAACAATTCTGATCAAAACATTTTTAGAAGGCAGCATGCAGAAGCAAGTGAGTGAGCACATGACAGGGCCTTAAACAAGATGGCTAACTATTGTAGGAATGAACCCCACCACAGGCCATTGTGAACCAGATATTTAGTGATTCTAAAATTACAGAGACAAGAATCCACATTTCTAATATTAATACTGCCAAAAAGGGGAGTTTTTGATGTATCTATTTTCTGGAGGGGGGGCTATGATACTTTAATGAGTTGTGAACTTCAACCCCCAGAATTCCTGATCCAACATGGCTAGCTCAGGAATTCTGGGAGCTGAAGTCCGCCGCTTATTAAAGGAGGCCTAATTGCCCACTCCTGGTCTACAGAGAAGCCATATGCACCTGATAAGTTAAAATGTGCATATCTTTAGCAGTGTTTCTCAATCTTGGCAGATTATAAATATTTGGATTTCAAGTCTCAGAAGTCCTTAGCCAGTATTGTGGTAGTTAAAATCCACACGACTTCATGTCGCCAAAATTGAGAAACACTGGTATAAAATTGTTTGGAAGTTGAGTCATGGCAACTGGACTTCTTTTGCTTTTTGATATGAAATGTTTTGCTGCTTATCTAAGTAGTTTCTTCACTCTCGTCTAGAGCCTTTTTTGCACTCCTTCTGAAAAAGAAAATTAGTATAGACTTCACTTGATGTATTTTGGGCATGTTTTTTCTTGATCTTTTCTCTTCTAACTTCATCTTACCTAATGAAAAAAATCATGAAAGATTGAGCACTTGCAATTATTCTACAAACCGTCAGTTGGCCTAATAAAAATATTGTCAAGACAGGTCCAATCATTTTGTATTTATTTCACACATTTATGTAGATTGTTCTTTTTATAGTAAAAATAACATTTCCACAATTCACCTGTATAATTTTGGGTTCAACTTCTTTGCAAGGGCTTTGAGATTTGTTTTGCTTTTAAAGGAAAAACAATTTGGAAATGTTGAAATAAAGACTTGGGTGGCTGCTTATTTTCAAACTATAGTGCTGTTCTTCATGAGCATGAAGGTGTAAACAATCTGAAACTGAGTTTACTCAATTGCTACAGTTGAAACTTATTTGAAAGATCAAAAGTAATTGTGATATTGGTCTGTCCCTCACCTTCTTACTTTAATGATACAATACATGACACAGTACTGCCACTTGAAGTCTATATTTGTACAGTGATGTCTGATAAAAAGATAGGACAAAATTATATGAGCAGTGTGGTCTGAATGCACATAGTACTATTATTATGCTTGATAATACTCTTCTCAATTTATGTGGTCTAAACTTGAAAAAACTGTAAACTATGATCAGCATGTACTCTGTTACACTGGTAGGAAAAGCCTCTGCTATTTCAAGGACCTTTGATCAGGATTTTTAAGATAAAATGTTTGAAGACATTTCCTTAGTCTAATCTCCAGAAGTACTGTAGTATACTTTCCTTCCTCTCCTTGATTCTGGTTAGGATTAATTGAAGCTGTAGTCTACAATCTCTAAAGAGCAAAAGTTGAGAAAAACTCTTGAAACAGAATTGTATGAGCTTAAAAAAAGCCTTAAGTGTTATTATTTTTTTAAAAAATAATAATCCAGTGAATTCATGGTGTTGGAGACTTTGGAGAATACTGCTCCAAAATACCCCTCCCACAGCAAAGTAAGCCATAAAGCATTTTGACATGATTTAAAGCCAGTGGAAAGTACCTCATGAATTTAGAGTTGTTCAAAATTAGGAAAAGAGATCAGAAAACAAAGCTTTGCAGACTGAGAAGTAGCTATGTCATCTAGCTTTAGTCAATTAGCTTTCAGCACTGCTGTTGACAGGCATCTTATAATGTCTCTGATTTTGATTTCTTTTTTTAAAGATAAAACCAACAGATCACTTCTGCTGTTCTCATCTGTCTGAAAAGTCCACATCAGTTGCAGCAGTTAGAGAGGCCTCTTTGTGAATACAACATTTACCGCACTGAAAAATATTCATTCGGTGTGGTCAGAAGAGGAAAGAAACCAATCCTTTAAGATTCCCCCCATGTGCTTCCTTTTAAAATGAAGCTTCCCTGCAAAAAAGGCTTTCACTGTGGGTGAAACCACCTCCATCACACACAAGCAATTCCAAACAACCTTGAACTTTATTTTTCAAAAGGGTGCCACAGTGAAAGATCTTTCACTCTTGTTCCAATGACAGGAGCTTACGCCTCATGCAAACTCTGGCTTCAGTGTCTCTAAGTATTTGTCTTTAGCTAACCACAAAGGCTCATGGAATTCCTGTAGTTTTCCATGTTCCTAGAGCTCAATATGCTTTCAATTATTTTTCTGGCAGAGTTGAAGAAAGGGTTTTTTGATAGTCTAAGGTCCTTATGTCAGGAACATATAAATGTGTCTTTGAGAATGATAGGAGTGCCTCATTCTTACTGACAGCTTGTAGTCATTTTTAAAAATGAAAAGCTCAGCCTTCTTCTGTGAGTATGCCTCTTATTTTGGTATGCACACTCAATATTCCTAAGCTTCTACCTCTACCTCCCATGGAGGAAATCAACATGAGTTAAAATGGGACTGAATCTTTATTTATTCCTGAGCCATAAGATGTAAGACAAAGGGGATCATATAATAATGAGAAAAGTTGCAAAGCAATTGAGTGATATTCTCATGAACTCCAACTAAGTGACTAACAAGCCTATTGAAACCAGTATCAGGGAGAACATTTAAAATATTGTGATAATTATGATAAAAGATTAAAGGCTGTTTTTTTCAGAATATAATATATGCTACATATTGTATAGATGCTTGTATATGCTAGTCTTTGGGTTCCTATTAAATTTGTGTTTTGAAAGTTTTATGTCCAGTTTTTAGTCAGCTTTTAGGTCATACATGCCTCCCAGTACATTTTGAGATAAATCTAAACATAAAGGCTATGTATTTAACCTCAAAATACATAATATAAATATATATATATATTTAAGAATAAGGTTGAGAACAGCATCCATACATGACAATCTTCCGCAAACTACCTACAATCTTAATATTGTCATCCTGACACAAGTGCTGCAGAACAAGAAGCTTCTGTGCAAAATCTCCCTCAGATCATTATCCAAAGATCACATTAAAAAAGAAAAACCAACAACAGCATTAAATAAAGCCTAACTAAATCTACTAAATCCCATTTCTCTCAGAATTATTCCTCTTTTCAGTTCTTTCATTTTCCTTATTTTGTCCTGTTATGCAAAAAAAAGGGAACCTTCAACATCCGCATTAGTGAGAAAAGCAGAGTTTCTATGCAAACACTGAAAGTAAAGAATATCTTAGAAATAAAAGGCACCATGATTGGTTTGCAATCGTGTGCTCAGGGTAGAATACGAGCAGCTGATGTAAGGGAGTTCCGAGGCTTAATACAAAAAGAAGGAACTGCAAAGTGGATTAAAAAAAATAATCTGTTTGGATTATTATGCTTCCAAATACAAGGAAAGAGCTTGGAAATTGCTTTCAGGTATCGTGTTTACTAAAATTGCTTTCCTGTATCATGTTTACTGAAATGCACAGTTATTATCACCTACCAGAGGTAACTGGAGATAGACTGAAGAGTCTGTAACATTAGAATTATTGATGGAACGGTGAGTGAAATGTAGGTTGCCATACGGAGTATAGATGTGTTCTTATCCACAGGTGCACACAGGCACCCATTCTGCAGATTGATTATAGTCTTAACTGCACAGTGTGGATAGCCCTGCCTTAAGTATCAAGATTGGTTTATTAAGCATCAAAACAATAATCCATGTCAAATCAATTTCATGTTCCATTTCAGAGGTTTCACATCCATTTTCATTCTTAAAAACACCCTTCAATAATACCACTTCCATTTTCTAACATCTATTTTAATCCTCTGTGAAGAACAAAAAGGTATTGGGCTCAAAATCTTCTAAGCCAAATTAGGAAGCATTTTAATTAGGGAGCATTGCTACGGTTTTTCTCCAAGAAGAAGTAAAAGCTAATAAATGATGCCATATCTTGCAGATTTTTCCTTATGCATTGCTAATTTAACATCCTTAATCAAAGATGTTGCTGTGTGATACGAATATAGAATATTGAATCATATGTGCTGAAAGATAATCGGTTCTCAACCATTGCAACTCTTCTCTAATAAGGTGATGTAGTTACTTTATCACTACAGCAAAACTAGAAATGTCAAACTGATTTAATACTATAGTTTTAAGCCCTTTTTAAAGCTTTTATAATTTTATATTTTATGACAATCTCAGAGCTGCTTTTTGCATTACAAATGCCAAATCCTGTATTAATGTCAGACAAAATTAACCAAACCTGACTATGTTCCCTTTCCTTGCAACTCCCTCTCTACAAACAATGAATTGTTTTCACTATATCCAGACCATTTTCAGCAATTTAGACTTAACTAC
>JANHFO010002302.1:195157-206634 GCA_032468095.1 Pareas carinatus | reverse complement strand
GGCTCTCCGCCCCACCACGATGTCCCGGTGGGTAAAAAACCCCTCAGCAGGTGGGGTGGGGGTTCCCCTGGCTGGTGACAGTGGTGAAACGGGCTCAAATGAGCCCCATCACCTGACTGACTCCCCTCGTCCTGCCTCGTCCGACCCGCTCCGACTCTACGTGGGCTCCTTCACCACCATTTTCTTTTAAACAAGGGAATAAAAATAACAAAATAAAATGGCAACCACAATACCCAGAACAGTAAAAATAAAAACAAAATGTGGTGGAGTTAACAAAAATTGCTGGAATGGTCTCTAGAAAATCTCAATTTTAGTAACCTGCTAAAAATCACCAAGAAAGGGAGCTCATTCCAGAGGATCAGCACTGCCACTGAACTGCAGATTTTCTTTGTTTGGTTCTCTTTTGATGTGTAGGACCATGGAGAAGTGCTCCAGCAGGCCCATGCAGGTTGGAAGAGGAAGTCCAGCAAGTTTTCAGATGCAGAGCAAAAAATGACTTTATAGGTAAAAATCAGCCCATGTGCCCAGAATAATAACAGAGGAACTGGCCCAAAGTCCCCCAGCTGACTTTCATTCCTGTGCAAGCATAATGGTGGAATGTAAATTGCGACCAACAACTCTTCATTCTAATGACTATGAACTGTCCAAGTAGATTTTCAGTGTTGAGGGAATTTAAAGAACAGGGACAAACTGTTACTGTTTCTTAAACAATTTTGAAAAAGATTGGGCACAAGTCCCTGAAATGAATGAAGCATCAACAGAACATTGCTTCTGATAAGAAATTGTGCCTCTTCCAAGCGATATATTATGTTTCCATTTGCTACTCAATCATTCCAGCCTATCAGTTAATTCAAATACTTTCTTAAAGGAATATTCACTGACATTTCAAAGTTGAAGACTGTTTCATCATTCATGTTCCAATTTGGAAGCTGGATCACCTATATCCAATGTACCTAATAGAGCGGTTGAAATCACTGAAATTAAAAATGTGCCTCAGAGAGAAATCTGAGCCAAGCAAACAGTATGATGTTAGTAGCATAAGAAATAAAACCATCCTTGATTTCAAGTATGTCATGGGTAAAAATCATGCCTCACTAGCATTTTACATTTCTTGGAGAGTATTAATATGGAATATTAATGTGAAAGGAGATGTTTTATGACAGATTTGATAAAACTTTAGACAGATGTAGGAGAAATCTAATCTGTCTCCAAGGTTGTTGCAGTAAACTAAACAATGGAGGTTGACAGGCAAGGAGGAAAGGCTAGTTAAAGAGCAGAAAACAGACCCCTGGAATAAATGGGTGGAGCTTGCACTGGAAAGTTGACACAATGGTCCTTTCCAAAGAACTGTCCTGAGCTATGAATTTGAGACAAAAGCTTTATGTATTAATTAAAACAAGAAGCAACAAAAAAGAGCTTTAAAAGAATATTTTTAAGCATTGTTCAACATGAATATACCTACTGGATGCACAGTGAGATAAAAACTTCAACACTATATATGTGTTGATAGGGACTACCCAGTTGATACATATTTTTATTGATCGGGGAAAAGATAAGTAGGGTTGGACTGAGGAAAACGTTAATGTATTTTTTTAAAAATTAAGAGGGCATTTTCCTTTTTGTTTTTTCACAGGCAGGGTGAAGCAAGCTTTCCAAACATCTGTGTCTGTGACTCAATGTGACTATCCAACTATGTGTACTTTGCTTTCCTCGCCTTCCCATCATCTTTGAGTTGCAAGTCAGGCTCATTTCTAATGTGTTTCTATGTAGCTGAAGAATTCCTTCCTCCTTGATACATAATTCCAGAGGAGATAGGAACATTATTGAACAACCAGGATGGTGCAGTGGTTAAAAGAAGCAGTGCAGGCTATTTCTGCTGACTGCCATCTGCCATTAGCCATTAAAAGCTCAGCAGTTCAATTCTCAGTGGTTCAAGGTTGACTCAGCCTTCCATCCTGCTGAGGTCAATAAAATGAGGACCCAGATTGCTGGGGACAATATGCTGACTGTGTAAACCACTTAGAGAGCACTGTTAAGCGGTATATAAGTCTAAATAATAATAAACAAACAAACAAACAAACCTTACTGATTGAAGCAGTCTGTGTATTGTGAGTTTAATGAATTTTAATTGTGTCCTCTGTTAGTTGGTATTCAGGGATGGACTTTGCTAGTCTTCTGTCTGTCTATGTAGTGCACTGAAAAAAATCATTACCCTAATCAAGAAATTACCAAGAAGAAAACTACCAACACTGGCAAAGCAAACTACTATATATAAACATGGAGCAAGCTCCATATTCATTCATATGCTGATGATATCTAGTTGGGTAATGAAGCGTCGGCAAACAAACAACTAAGTTCAGAAAGCACCAAGACTCCACAGTTAAACCCTGAAATACATATATTATCTTCTATGAGAATCTAGTAATCCTTAATAGATGTTAAGATTATGTAACTATTTGTTAGTCTGGAAGTTGAGAAGTCACTTCATCACTGAATAAAGTTCCATACCTCACTAGTTGCTAATTCTTTTTGTATGATGCCCTGAAATTAATTACATGGCCTGTACAGGGAATTAAACTAGAAAAATAATTTAAAGGACATGTAATAGAACACAGTGAAGAACCCTGTGCCCAAAAATGACAGACAAAAAAAGAAACAATGCTTGGGTGGGGAACTGTGTTGTACAGAACTTCAGAGTCCTGGAAGATTAACAAAACATTAAAGATCTGAGACTTCAAGTCAAAATAAACTTTTTAAAAGAGAGAATTCTCCAGTGGGATTATGCAGTATTGCACATTTAAAGTCTAAAAGGTTCATTGGAACACAAGAGATGTTCATATAGCAGTTGTAGGTAATTCCTCAAAGCAGAACTTTCTTTTCCAGGGATCTAAAATTGTGTTATATTTATGTTTCTGACAGGAACCAATCATATATTTTATGAAAGGGAATAACTCACCAATTTAGGGTAGTAGAGGAAAGAACACAGAATGCGAGAAATGAGCATTCAAACCCTACTACTGTCAAATGTCCTGCTGATCATATAAACAAAAAATCCTTGAAGCAAAATTCTAATTGGGAAGTGTTAGATCCGAAGATCAGAAGTTTGTAGGAACAAGGCAGAGGCAAGTTCAGCTAGAGACCATTATTGGTTAGGATTGGCTCCGTGCTAAAAGATCACATGATCCGGTAGGCTGCCTCTTATGAAGGGATTCAAGTGGGCAGCCTGCCAATTGGTGACGATAGGCATTCGCATCCTCGGGAATGCCCGCCCAGGACACAACAGGAAGCATAGAAAGGGTCCACAACTTGGGTGTCCTCCTGGATGCTCGGCTGTCCTTAGTAGATCATGTGGCAGCCATCACCAAAGGGACCTTCTACCAGGTTCACCTGGTACGCCAGTTGCGCCCCTTTCTAGATCACAACGCCATGTGGACAGTCACTCAAGCACTCGTCACGGCCCATCTGGACTATTGTAATGCTCTCTACCAGGGGCTCCCCTTGGGTCGCATCTGGAAGCTTCAACTGGTGCAGAATGCGGTTGCACGGGGGGTTATGGGGGCCAGTGGCAGGACTCATGTGCCCCCCCGCCTGCGCAAGCTGCATTGTTTGCTGGTGAGCTTTCGGGTGCGCTTCAAGGTGCTTGTTATTATCTGTAAAGCGCTCCATGGCTTAGGACCCAGCTATCTACAGGACCGCATTCTGACGGCAAATATCTCCCACCGACCGGTTCGTTCCCACAGAGAGGGCCATCGGCCAGACAATGTCAGCTGGTGACCCCCAGGGGGAGAGCCTTCTCTGTGGTAGCTCCCATCCTCTGTAACGATCTCCCCCCGGAAATTCGTATTATTCCGGACCTCTGTGCTTTCCGCCTTGCCGTGAAATCACACCTATTCATTCAGGCTGGCCTGGTCTGACTCACACTACCTCTCTGCAAACTAAAATGATTTTTAGATTTTTTTTAGACCTTTTAACTTTTAGATCGGGTTTTAAGTTGGACATACTTTCCCAGCTTTTAAATTTTGGCCCTAAACATATTTATATTTTAAATGGTTTTAAATATGTTTGTTGTGTAATTGTTATTTGTGTGATCTTTGCTTTTAGAAGACTGTACACCGCCCTGGGTCCCTTCGGGGAGAAGGGCGGTATAAAAATATAAATAAATAAATAAAATAGCAAAGGCTCATAAGAAAGCAAGGACAAATCTAAAGTTTTTTTACACATAGACTAGTTAAAGCAAGATTTTCTCACCGGCAAACCCCATGGTACATCACATGATACAGATAAGAGACATGCTTTGTTATGGGATCCATTATGGCCCTGCTCATCACCTGCATGAATGACCTTGTAGAAAATAGCGATGGCTACAGAGTGTGCACATAGATTTATGGTAATCATTTCATTTCCCACCCAGGAGAATAGCAGCCCAACCTCACACCCTTTGTAGGCAAGCTTGAAGCAAAGAACCAGATAAGTAATAGATCCAGATAGGTGGTTCAGCTAAGATCTCGACAACTACTTTATAGGATGTGTTCTCAGATGAAAATGATACTGAGAAAGGAAGATGAAAAAAGCTGACCTGCTGATTTCATCTGTTTCTGATAAAATTAGCATGTGAATTTCCCCTATTATTTCTTTCTCGTTGTACTTCTTCTCTGAGAACAATACTGGGGATCTTAAATAATAATAAATAATTAAAATTAGTAGAATAACAGAATAGCAAAAAGAAACAGAGTTGGAAGGAACCTTGGAAGTCTTCTAATTCAATCTCCTAACCAAGTAGGAAACTCTATACCAGTGATGGCGAACCTATGGCATACATGCCACAGCAGGCACGCAGAACCCTCTCTGCCGGCAGGCGTGCCTTCACCCAGGAAAATAACATTTTTTAAAATTCTTTAGCAGCAACCCAGAGGAGAGACCTGCCACAGGCAGGACATGGGCAGTAGGTGAGCGCCCCACAACAGGAGAGAGACCCACCACTGGCATAGGAACATGAGTGGTGGGTGAGAGCCGTGTTGCTCCTGGAGAACCACAGGCGGCAGGTGAGTGCTCCATCGCCGCCGGAGAAGAAATCTTGGTGGCGGGAAAGCCTGGGTGGCGGGGAAGCAATCCACCACTGCCAGAGAAGTGTCCCGCTACCACTGGAGAAGATGCCTGGGCAACAGAGAAGCCCCCCACCACTCCCAGAGAAGATGCCTGGATGGTGGAGAAGCGCCACGCTGCCCCCAGAGAAGATTCCTGAGCAGTGAAGAAGTGCCCAAACACCTCCAGAGAAGATGACTGGGTGGCAAAGAAGTCCCCCACCGCCCCCGGAGAAGAAGCCCCGTTGCCAGGACAAGCCTAAGGTGGGTGAGCATGTTCCCATTCTCAGCCCTGCCTGCCTTTCTGGCTGACTCACACCGCACACTCACTGGTCCCACCGCATGTTTCGCTCCCTCGAAAGTCTCGCCCACTTTTTTAGCCCACAGAGGTCAGGTGCCTCCACTTCTTTTATCTTTCCTCCACCAGTTTGATTCCATTTCCAGGCGGCTGGACTGGGGTCACACAATCTGCGCACTCAGTTCAGTTAGGAGCCTCCTGGCTCTAACATTCTGCCACATAGTGAACCTCTATGTATGTGTGTGTGTGTCTGTCTGTCTGTCTGTCTGTCTCTTTCTCTCTCTCATTCTCTTACTTTCTCTCTTTGTCTCTTTATCCCTCTCTCTTTCTCTCCCTCTCTCTCTCATTCTCTCTCTCTCTCCAAAGCAGGAACAAATATCAAACTAAAAATGTGTAATACTTAAATAAGCTTCAATTATGTCACTGGGGAGCGGGATTGTCGTGGGGTGCATCACCAGGGGGGGTGAAGCATCGTGGGGGGCAGGGGGGCATGTTGCCATTCTGTCACTTTGAAATACATAAATGGGCTTTGTAGTGCAGTTTTGGCACTCGGTCTCAAAAAGTTTTGCCATCACTGATCTATACCATTTCAGACAAAGAGTTGTCCAATCTCTTCTTAAAAACCTCCAGTGTTGAAGCACCCACAACCTCTGGAGGCAAGTCATTCCACTGATTAATTGTTCTAATTGTCAAGAAATTTCTCCTTAGTTCTAGGTTGGTTCTCTTCTTGATTACTTTCCATCCATTACTTCTTGTCCTTTTTTTTCTTAAGGTCATTTCCAGTGTATTTAGGCATTCTTCAGTTCTGCAGGCCATACTTCACAAATATAATCACACAAGTTAGATACATACAGTAGACAGCATCTTATATTAAGCAACAATGTTTTAAGCCATATTGTTGAGCAATGTCTGTTCTGACTCCTACGTTGTTATAACTTCCTTTTGGGTGATGAGTTTGTTTCAGGGTTCAGAAACCAATTGCTACTGCTTGAAATCTAGACACCATCCAAGTAATCGGACTACAGAAGACTGTTACTGAGGAAAGGAAAATGAAGTAAATATCTGGTAAAAATGAATCCACAATGATTTAGTGATTTTTCTTTCTTCTTTTTTTTAGGGAAGGAAAAGTCCTACTGATTCTTAGAACAGTAGTAGCAAAAGGCCTTTCATAAATGAAAACTATTCAAAATGACAACAGCAGAAAGTAAGTCTCCAGCCTATGAATAAACATAACAGTTTAGTTTGGGGCTGGGGGATTTTTGTTCCTCCAGTCCTGATATTTTCAAACAGCATGCCCCCTGCCAAGATGTTTCATTTTCCCCTTTTCTTAAAATAAGCAGTGAGGGCAATGGCATGATGAACAAATTTCATTTCTTCTGCGCAGTTTTTTCCGTCTTTAATAGAACTTCCAGCAAGCCAGATGGCACCAGCACAATTGCTAGTAAGTCAATACATCTGGCCACATTCCTGAAATGACAAATCTGATGGATAGAACTGCCGCTCCTATACAAAGCCTCTTTTCAGCTCGCTCTCCCTGGTACATGCCTGCTCAAAGCAAAATCTAATGTATGAAAAACAAAATAAAAACTGGGTTATTTCACCAGCCATTTAACTTATTCTTGTTGTTGTTATTACAGTTCTGTATTGAAGTACAGATTAGTCAATGCTAAATGCAAAAAATCTACAAATGACTCCAAACTGGCCCTTATAATAAGGATTGTTTTCATTCACTAAAAGGGCTTGGAAATCATCTGTGAAAAGCAGGGCAGTGAGAAATTCATTTTACCTTTCAGTCTTGATTATTTTCATCACACAAATTAGGAGTTAGACATCATACAAACATATGGGGACCAATCTTTCAGGCAATAACAGGGGTTTATGCTGATGAGGATTAGAGGCTGGCAGAGGCATAAGAAATCCATTGATTAATAAGCATCATTTGCATTTTTCTGTATATGACTTGCAATAGTAAAAGTTGGCCCTAACAATTACTGACTGGGATTTTGAGAATTGCTTTCCTTCATAAGAATCTTTCTAAAGCTTAAGTCTGCCCTTGGAAGACTTGCTTTTTGACCATTTGCTGCAGAAAATATATTGTGGCAAGACCCTTTTCATTATTAGTGCATTCCCGAGGAACAAAGTGGACACATAACATCATAATGCAAGCTTTGCCCTTTTTGTAAGTGGGTATAATATTCAGAATTTGCATTATTACATCACAGGGCACATCCCAACAGAATGTAATAGATTTCTCTAGCGGGGTCCTCATGTTTGTGTAGTTTATGTTAAGAGAGAATTACTTGATGTTGTAAAAATGTTACTATTGACCTTGTTCTGCATTATTATTTGTTACATTACATAAACTTTATAATATTGTTTAGATAAATATTTATCTGTCGCAAGTTATTTTGAATGAATCTGATTTAGAAAAGTCATATCTGCATAAACACACACAGCTTGATAATATCCTTATGTTCTTCCCATTTAAGATCCTTGAAAAAAATGCTTCACATTTTACTTCCTGTGATCTCAAGACAGCATTTGACATGTGGTGAATTCTTTTACAAATATGCAAAAGCAGGCTTTTTGTCACTATAGAGATTTCTCCATTTAATGTAATGTCAGTTTAGAGGATTTTAAGTTTTCCTTAAAGAAATATGGATTGCCATTGTTATCCGAACAAAATCCACTGAAACTCAAACACTATTTCAAGCCGTTACTGGGCATAATAATGAAATTTCCACAAACATAATTCAAAGCTAAACAACGGGTCATTCTTCCAAACAAAGCATTTTTTTTCTACCATGTTTATTACCTAATAATGCCTTTGGGACTTATATTTCATTTTGCAACATGCCAGTTTCTTCTTTCCTAATTTCCCATTTATTTACTTTTTATTAGATTTCTTTTTAAATCAGCTTGGATAAAAACATGGCTGATACAAAGGAAAGTATCCAGAAACTTGTTGATAGCCATGGTTTCCAGGTTGCCTATCTCTAATCCAATCCAAAAGGGCACTGGCCAATTCTATTCAATTTGTTGAAGAATTAACTTGCAAACTTATCAATGCTGGCCATTTTAAATAAAATGTAGAGATTGAAACCTACAACCATAAACACAAATATACTATCTACCTGTAATTTGATCTGTTGATAACAGTCTCCTTTTAAAAAAAATTAGAGCAATAAAAAAAATCTGAGTGTTAACTTACTCACAATTGATATGTCACAAATGGTAGAATTGCATTTTACAATACGTGAAATGTATAATGTATACACACAATATGTTTACATACATACAAATATGCACTAACAGGTTCTTGAATAGATAATTATAAGATTTCAAGTAAAAAGAAGTGTGCTCTTAAATTTACAGTAGACCCAAAGAATGGTTTTATTCCAGAATATTTCTCTATTAAATTATTGACAAATTGAGACACAAAACTTGCCAATTTAGTGTTAATCAAGCAAATTATATTGTGAACGATTCAGAGTGACCTCAAACAGTGAGATGAGCAAAGCACAAATTTAATAAATGTTCAACTCAATAAATAATGGAATTATGTAATAATAAATACACAATTTCTCAAGATGCAAACTAATATCCCACATTGCCTTAAAGAAAAAATATAATTTCTGAAAAAGAAATAGACAATATTTAAACAAACAGCTCGTGAATGCTTTAGTAAAATGGTTATCAAATAACATATCAAGAAGGTAAATAGTGAGAACACAAATGAATCCAACTTTATCCTTTCCAGTTTCTAACTTTCTTACCAGGTAGTATTAAACCTTTGACCTCTTATAGATTGCAACCTTTTAATGAATGAATTTTCACTTTGCAATATAACATTTTTCGTACTTAGCATTGACCATCTTGACAATTTTTCTAGCTGTCATCCCATTCACTTCCTTATTCCAGACAACCAAGGTAATGCTGTAATCTGAAAAACCAAAGTGTTAATGTGACTTCATGAGACGAGAATGGTGCTTAGAAGTCATCGTGACCACTAAAATGGCTGTCTCCGTATTAGACCAATAGTTAGTTCAATAATATAACATATAAAGGTTTCCCTTCCCCCACATACGTGCTAGTTGTGTCCAACTCTAGGAGCGGTGCTCATCTCCATTTTTAACCCAAAGAGCCAGCATTGCCCGAAGACGTCTCTGTGGTCATGTGGCTGGCATGACTGAATGCCTAAGGAGCATGGAGTGCTGTTACCTTCCTACCGAAGTGGTCCCTATTTTTCTACGTGCATTTTTACATGCTTTCAAACTATTTGTTTGGCAGAAGCTGGGGCAATTAATGGGAGCTCACTCAAGCGCAGCATTTTAGTCACTGACCCACTGTACCCCTTCAATATAACATGCTGTTTTCTAAAAACAAATGTAGTAAATTATCTAAGCTCTTTCAGGAATTCACACAGTTCCTGGCTTGGGACCATTTTGATCTGGCTCACACCTTTGCAGCATTTAGCAGATATCAGCCTAGAAGTAACCAAATATGTCTGTGATAGGAAAGCCACATTGAGCTTTTCCATCTTCAGGTCATCAACTCTATACCTCTAGAAAACAAGTCCAGCATGTGGTTTGCTGCATTTCTGAGGTCAAAGACTGTCTGAGACAGGTCTACAAAATCCTGAACTGATCCTAATAGTGCAACCTCAGAGACTTTTAAATGCTACATTCATAGCAAGGCAGTTGAATGCTTAACAACTGATGAGCTTAAGTATAATTTTCTATTCTCATAGTAACAAGTGAAATGTGAATGAGAAGATCAGAGATTTACAGTTGTTGAGGGAACAAATTAAACACCAGTATTTGCATTCTCCTATTGGTCCCTTGCATAGGTTTGTGGTGATTGATCTCTTTGTGTTCTCAGTGTTTCAAGAGTAGAGGAAATAAAAATACTTTCAGATTTTTGGGAAGAAAAATCCAGTCTGGTTCCAAGCCATAGATGTTGATGAAATTAATTGGAAGAAGCTGTATGAAAGGAGGTCTTCATTTTTATTTAGTAGCCAGAAACAGACAGTGACAGAAGCATGTTTCAGGGGTAGCTGATAAAATGGTGTTGTAGGTGGGTTATTATACATTCTTTGAGGTTTTGTGATTGAGTTACTTGTGCAACACTATGCCTTTTAATTTTTTAATGGCTTTGCCAAAATCTTATGGGGTCATGTAGGGGTCATGGTTGGCTCTGCAATCAGAGGGGAAATGCAAATCCTAGGTGTTTTGTTTGTGAGTTAATCATATCTGGAGTTTCTGGTTGCTTTTTGTCTATGAATAGACTGATCCAACTTTCTGAATGGATAAAAAAAATCTCCATACCTAAAGACTAGCCTAAAGAGGCTGTTTCCTGTAGTAGGGTGACTAGGGTTGCTTTTCTGCTTTCAAGATATTTCTCCTCTTTTTGGGAAATATACAGAATATTTCATCCTTGGAAGGGGGAGTGCCTTCCCACTAGTTGTTCTCAGATTGATTTGGAAGGATTGAGGAGAAGAAAGAGTAATGATGTAGGAATATTTCTGGACATTTTTCATGATTTCAAGGAAAATAATATATTTAAAATAGTGGTTAAAATATCAAGAATGATTAAATAGAAAGGTCAGAAAATAAATACAGTTCTAAATTTGTATTCCCTAAGAAATACAAACCAATCTGGTCTAGTGGTTAAGGTTCCAGGCTATAAAGATTGAGATTGAATTCTAGTTCCACCTTAGCCATGAAAGCCAGCTGAGAAACCTTGGGCCAGTCAACTCACCTCACAGGGTTGTTATTGTGGGGGAAAAGAGGAGGAAGAAGGTATATTGGATATGTCCACCACCTTGAGTTATTTTTTAGAAATAATAAACATGGGATACAAATAAATAAACAAAAGGGTGAAGGTGAAATCAATAAATGTAAGATGAGCAAATCCTTTATGTAGATTCAGGAATGTGTTGAGCAGTATTTCTCAGCCTTGGTTGTTTGAAGATGTGTGGACTTCAACTGCCAGAATTCCTCAGCTGCCATGAGATTTTAGCTTCAGCTTCAACCACAATAATACACGAGCTAATAACAGATACAAACTCAAAGTGAACCGATCCAGACTCGATTGCA
>JANHFO010002302.1:142720-158416 GCA_032468095.1 Pareas carinatus | reverse complement strand
GATAACAAGAAGATCTGGCAATGGTTAAGAGCAGGAAAGTTGAAGAAAGAGACCGAGGGACTAATTCTGGCTGCACAGGACCAAGCCTTAAGGACAAATGCATACAAAGCCAAAGTCAAAAAGATAGCAACAGACAGTAAGTGCCGCCTATGCAAAGAAACTGAAGAAACAGTGGACCACTGGTAAGCTGCTGCAAGAAGATCACACAGACTGGCTACAAGCAGCAGCATGACAAACTAGCAACAATGGTGCATTGGAAGATCTGCAAGAAATATCATTTACCTGCAAGCAAGAACTGGTAGGAACATAAAATAGACAAAGTCATAGAAAATGAAGAAATTAAACTGCTCTGGAATTTTATAATTCAAACAGATAGGCACCTGCCACATAACACCCCAGACCTAACAATTGTTGATAAGAAAGACAAAAAAGTCTGGATAGTGGGCATGGCAGTGCGTGCAGACAGCAGAGTAGAACTGGAGAAGATCACAAAATACAAAGACTTACAAATAGAAATAGAATAACTCTGGCAAAAGCAAACAATGGTAGTTCGAATAATCATAGGGGCCTTAGGTGCAATCCCAAAACATCTGGAGCACCATTTGAACACTATCGGCATTGACAAATTTGCCATAAGTCAGTTGCAAAAGGCAGCTTTACTGGGAACAGCTTCCATCCTGCAACGGTATCTGTAACTGTCATTTATAGGATAGTTAGCATTTAATTTTTAAAGGTGGATATTCTAATGCCTCAAATTTGAAATTAATGTTCATATAAAATTTATTATGATAGATTATAAGCTCCTAGCAATTTCTAAAAATAAATTAAAATTCTTTTTAAAAGGATGTATTAAAATTTAGAAGTCTTTATTATATAAGGATTTCATTAAACACAGTTAAATTAAATATTGTTCCATGCTAAAAGCAATGCAGTCACTCGTATATACTATTTCACCTGTAAAACTGGACATGTGCATTAAATGTATTATAAATACTAACAACATCTTGCTGAATTTTCCATGTGGATTCCTTCTTGTCAACCTTACAGATCTACTTAGCAAAACACCTTAATCGGCTATGATTAACCTCACAAAAACATCTATGTATGTCTACTGGACACTTACTGCATATTTCTCTAATCAGACAAACTGTACAAAATAAAATATTGTGACATGGTTTTGTGCTTTAGTGGTTCCCTTTTTATTAAAAGTTATTTCATTTATTACTTTTGTTTTGTAGCTTTTTATAGCTCATCAGCTTTTTTAGAGTCTGTTTATTTTCAATTATATACTAATAATTTTAAAATTAAAAGAGGATAGTAAAAAATGAAAACAGGTAGTCCTCAACTTACAACATTCCACTTAATGAATACACAGAGATCTTAATGTATGTACCAGTGTGTTCAGTCTTTCCTTCTCAATTTGGAGTTTTATCATGATTATATGTCATGGCTATGTTTTCATAGACCTATTGCAACCACGTAAATGTAATCAGTTCATTACATATATGTCTATTTGTTTTCTCAGTTCTACTTGTACAAAAAAAGTAGGATTTGTATAAGGAAGAGCTGGAACTCTTTTGTATCATATCCTGATCTTATTCTTTAAATGAAAAAAGGGCTCTTTCAGAATGGAAAATAACATCCCTGACAATACCAAACTGCAATGAAAACCTTTTTAAAAAAATAACAGCACTGGCTTACCTTTTGTGATGCTAAATATTCCATTCCTCTTGCCAACTGGTATGTACATGAGACTAAGTCTTTGAATGTCATCTGCTCTTCAGGGACCCTGTTAATATCAAATGAATATTCCATTCCTGGTGGCCGACGGGCTCGCAAATATTCTCTCAAATTCCCTTTGGAAGCATATTCGACAAGCACATATAGAGGCCCTTTAAAATAAGCAAATGTATAGCATGAGGAAATATTGTTGTGATTCATACTCAGAATATCAATTCAATGTAGCTGTATTACAGCCACCCCAAACATACACAGAAAAGGTAAGCCAATTCTACTAAAAAATATTTTGTGTGTCCGGGACTAGTTCCATGGAAAAAGTTTTTTCACGGACCAGAGAGGGCGTGGTTTTGCATGCTGCCTGCATTTCGCGAATGGGACTTGGCTTGTTGTGCGGTTGGGTTGTTAGCATGCTGCGGACCAGTGTCGTTCCATGGACCAGGGGTTGGAGACCCTTGGTCTATGAAATACAAAGTGAAAGATACATATCTATCATTATAATTCAAATATTATTCAAAAATTGGGGAAAATGTAATCCTTGCATTTTCTTCTCATAGAAAGTAGAGGTTAAGTATTGCAAAAGAAACCTATAAGCAAAAATATTCCTGTGCATTAAAAGAGAGACTTTATGCAAATATTGACACTAGTTATATAGTTTAGTATTTCATATAAGTACTGCACTTGCTTTCCTGCAATTTTCCAACAGACTAGGCAACTAGAATAGGAAAATCCATCAATGGTATGAATGCAGTTAATAATCTTTCCAACTTCTGAGTTGAAGGGAATTACAGCGCAAAAACAGGGAAAGAAGGGTGCAGACGTTTAATAATATTTCCAATACTGTATTATCTGGCAGAATTAATTATGCAGAAAGTGATATCTATGTCCAAGCACACTATTTCTAAGTTTTGTTTTATTTTTCAAGATAGGTATAGTGTGTCATTCAACAGAGCTTCTCTACTGTCCTTTGGATTGCAATTTTCATTTAGCTTGTGCAGAATGAAAAAAAGTTGCATATTACAGAATAAAATGATATTGTCTCAGCACCTTTAGATTGCAAGATCAAAATGACACTCACCATCCTGAGTGCATGCCCCCAGAAGATTGATGATATTTTTGTGTTTCCCAATCATCTTCATCATCTCCATTTCAGATACCAGGTCAGACAAATCTTTCTCTGTGGCGTCATCTATGCAAGATAGAACAAGTACCATGCCATTTTAAACAATGTACAAACTCAACCCACTTTTTCATTAATTGAAGAGAATTATCCAACTAGTAAAATGGGATCTTGACCAAATCTTTACTCGCTGCATTGATTTATATCGGTCAATCTCTTAGATGAGGTAAAAGTAACTTGTTTCCTTCCCAACAAAATCAGACTATGGTCTATGAGGTATTCTTTCCCCTTTGGTTTTTTTTCTACAGAGATCCAGGAGAGGAAATCCAAACAATTTTCCTGATCTCTCATCTTATGAAAGTGACCAGGTATAAATTTAGATTATAAGTATCTTGTTGTGCATATACTGTTATAGCAGAATAATGCATTTCTGAGCAATAAGGTATGATTCTATTAAACCAGAATATTTTTAAAAAATTTGTCTTGGTTTTGGAAAGATGTCCTTTACTGTATATCTTATTTTTATACATTTAATCAGAAGTAAATCCAACTGAGATCAGTGAAACTATGGATGGAATTGTAATCTTGGTGTTATACAAGAAACATATTATTAGCAATAAATTCATTTTATCTTCACTGTTTAAAGATTTGTATAAGCATAGTACACACATAAACACACACACACACACACACCACGTTATAAGATTTGTGCTTCATCACATCAGAATCATCTAATATCTTTTTATAGAGATTTTTCTTATTATCTCCCACTACTCCTTCTATCTGAGAAAGTTCTATGTATGACTCTATCACCCATGTTTGTATTTGAGTGTCATTATCATTAAAGATTCTCATATATTAAGATGAAGTCTCAGAATCTCTCGTCACCATACTTTTATGTGCTTTCTTTATACACTTTTGATCTTTCTTGGTTTGTTTCAAAAAGTGTTGGATGATGTCCAAAAATGCATCTTTTCTATGGAATCCTTAGATCACACGTGTCAAACTCAAGACCTGCGGGCCACATTTTGCCCGTAACCTCCTTGGATCTGGTCTGCGGGGCCACCCTGGAGACAAA
Source organism: Pareas carinatus (assembly GCA_032468095.1). Taxonomy (NCBI): domain Eukaryota; kingdom Metazoa; phylum Chordata; class Lepidosauria; order Squamata; family Pareidae; genus Pareas; species Pareas carinatus. The sequence continues at coordinate 154,481 of JANHFO010002302.1, read as the reverse complement.
CGGGGCACTCCCCTTGGGTGGCTGTAGCAGGGTGAGCAGGGGTGGCCAGATACAAGGTGACTCTGGGGGGGGGGCTGCAGCAGAGGCAGGAGGGTGGCAGTGGTCACAGGAGCCCTCAATGAAATTGAGTTTGATACCCATGCCTTAGATTAACTGTTGAAATACAGTTTTTATATATTTTTATGCAACAACTACAGTAGTATTCAGCTAGTAGATGGTAGCATTTACAAGTTTGGTTCTATGGTATGTTCTCTATGTTCTTTTGTTCAAAGAAGAGTTTCCTGTTTGCTGTTACAATTAAATAGTAAAGCAGTTAAGAACCACATGGTGACTATATACTCTGCTTGTGGTGCTATATATAAACAGAATTTCTAACATTAACGTTCAATAAACCAATGACAGCATACAGCAAGATGATTAATCAGTCATGGATATTTTTGCCTTGTTTGTAATTTTTTTGTGTATGTCTTTGAACTAATCTCTGAAAATTTCTTGGCAGCATTTTTCAGAAGTGGTTTGCTATTGCTTTCTTCCTAAGGCTGGGAGAGACTGATTGGCCAAAGGTCATTCACTTGACTTTCTGCATAAGGCCAAACTAGAACTCATGGTCTCCTGCTTTCCAGCCTGGTGCCTTAATTACTACATAAATAGGCTCTTTTCGTATATAGCCACTACTAAAATTAAATACACTGATTTACTAGGAAAACTGCTGAAGCCCACAGTGAACTAAATGAACTTTGAGCTTTTATAGTTTATGAATTCAGAGACCAAGAAAGAAACTTGATTTGTAGAACCTGCCACTTGATTCTTTACCTTTTAACATTTTCACTGCAACAGTAACCGCTTCTTTTGGCCTGTCTTTGTCAATGCCCATTGCTTCTGCCATGACAACTTGACCAAAGCATCCTTCCCCAAGAGGCTTCCCTAGCGTCAACCTGGGATGTAAATCAAGGATTAGTATAGAACATCTGATGAACAGTTGAAATTGGTGAAATTCAAGAGTGAAACATAAAAGAACCTTTCAGCAAATCATTTTGACTTGGACATTTCCTACAAAGAACTAACAAGGGTATTAAAATACATCCAGAAGTTTGGGCACGTTCCTCCATTCAGCTTTTGAAGTACAGATTCTGAGTGTAATTAATACTTATTGGCAACACTTTCTCATACACTTGCAAGTACCAAAACAGGATTTAATAGCTTGCTTGAATTCTGAAAAATGTTACTGTGATTTTGTATCTTAAAAACACAGAACGTTTTGTTCCAAGCTTAGGAATATAACTGTGGTTTATGAAATGTAAACAGATCACATGGTTATTCAAAGCTTACAACAGTTTTATATTCTTGTAGAATAGACAATAATACCTACTGCTAGTATGTTTTCCAATCAGTGTTAATGCACAATATTTTCTTTCATATACAATTAAGTGTCCATGGCATAATACCACAATTAAGGTAAATGTTCTTTAAAAGGAGAACTTTAACTGAAAAAGCCTTTAATTTAATCATGTTAACATTAATGAATACTTTAATATATCTGCTATGAAAATGTCTGCTTCTTTGACAATAGACAAAGACTAAAGAGTTGTATGCTTAGCTGAGATCATGCTGAGCTCGTTCTAAAACTAAAATTGAATATAAGATCTTGGCAGAAAGCAAACATTTGCATTCGAAAATGACTAATTTATATGTTCCTATGCTATTTATATGAGTTTAAACAATGTTGTCTTTGTGTGCCTACAGCCCCTCAATCTAATAAACCTCCATTTAAAGAGCCTCTTTCATTACAAATGAAAGAATCTATGCTGAATGCTGTTTTAAGTGTTTAATGCTTTAAGATTTTCCGCATTAATGTTTCCCCTCAGGGAAAGACTGACAAAGTTATGCATACAATCCCCACTGTTGACTTGAACCTTGCAGGTGGCAAGTGAAATGTATGGCACTAGCTTTCATTCGCCTAATTAAGAATATTTCCATAAATACATATGAAATACCAAAAAGCAAACTCTTCAGATAGAAAATTTGAAAATGACTTGTTTGAAGTTTTCAAAAAATAAGTTGGATTTTAAAAACAGGATTACATGCATCAAAAGGTATAACTTTGCTAAGACTAAGAACCACATTTTATTCATTTATAATATACTACAGAAAAAAAGGGGAGGATCCTTGTATACCAAGACCAGTTCATTGGTCTGCTTTGTTATAGCATTAGTATATAGAATTCTTCTGAACAAAGGATGTTAGAACTGAAAGAGTGAAATATATTTTTTTTCATAATTACTTACTTATCTCTTGAGAACTCCCATTTGGGATCTTCTGGTAGTTCATATTCAGAAACTCCAGCCAACATGGGAGCATCAGCATTGGAAGAAAGACGGGTAGTGATTCTCACCAATGGTGTGTTGGAGTTCATAGAAGAGCTGGATTCTGCAGACACCTGTTATTTGAATACAAGATGCAAAAAGGAGATGTAATCTTGGCCCAACTACTGCAAACTGGCACTAGAAAGAAAGGCAGCCAGCTCATAAGTATTAGTTTCTGAAAGGTCATTAGATGCACTACTCACAATTGCAATGTCCTGGTGGGAATCTTACTATTAAAACACTGCTTTTAATTAACATCATATTAAACTAATCCCAGATTCAAACTTTCCTTCCTGAATTCTGAATATTATTTACTAACTATCTTTGTAACACTCTTTCTTCCTTACTGTCCCAAAATGTATTTTTGAAAGATGCTGTGATTATCCTCCTTCCTCCTCCTTTTTTAAAAAGAAAATAAAATCCAGCAGATTAGCTTTTCTATCCATCCATACAATTTTACAAATTTATTCAGACTTATTAAATTTGAATAAGAGACTTGTCAATACTTTACAAGAAAAAGAAAAATCCACAAAATGTTTTTATAATACTAGTGTAAGGACTTCAACAGCACTATTCCATAATAATATAACAGATATGGATCAGTTTAAATTCTCAAACAGGAATGAATATGTAAGTCAATTCTTATCGTAATGTAAAAGGGTACAAATTGTAAAATATAAAAATAGTATAAAAATGGAAAAATGAAACCTAATTATTCTAAAATTATAAAAGTTATTTTTCTATTGCTTTCTAATGAATAACAGCATTAGAACTATCATTATGCCTGAGGTCATCATATTATTCTCAACAGTTATGACATGTATGAGTTGTTTTCTTGTTCATTGTTGCAAATAAAAGGTTCGGAAGTATTCCAAATCCAAAACCAAAGGGAAAAATGGGTAGTGTGGAGAGGGATACACTTTATGAATGTGTCACTGATAAATTCATCCATTTCTGTATTATAACATTTAAGTTGTAAATTTTTATTTGTTTATTTAGAATTATTTTATTTTTACAAATAAGTTGAGACTGCGAACATATCCAACACACCTTTCTCCCCCTATTGTCCCTATAACAACAACAACCCTGTGGGTTAGGTTGGGCTGAGAGTGTATCTGGGCAAAAGATATCTAGCTGGTTTTTATGGTCAAGGCAGGACCTGAATTCATGGTTTCTCATGTTTTAGCCTAGCGCCTCTATCATTAGTTATGTCTGGGTGCAACTTCAGTTGGATCATCTCTTTATATTATGATTATATGCAGATGCACACCCCAATCTACTCATTTGTTCAATCTTACTCTCATATATGCAAAAACAGAGTGGGAAAAAGTTCAGATGCCCCAACTCAAATATTCAATACTAAACATTCAACAAAAGGCAAACAAAGAAAAATTGTTTTCTTAAACACTGTTGGAATGCGCCTATGTAAAGCTGCCATTGAAAATATGGAGATAAATATCATTTCTTGCAACATAAACTGAGAATCATTCTGAACTATAAAGCCTCCCTGAATGTTTTCCATTTATTATCTGATAGGTCTGTTAGATGAACAGATTTTTATTCCCAGTTCAAAAGTAAAATTTACAAGCTGTTTAACTAACAATATTTATTCTATAAACATGTAATACAGTTAGTTAAACTTTTCTTCAAATATTGTAATGATACATGAAAATTTTTAAAATAACAAAAATTGTATACCCAAAAGAACAGAACAGAGATAACCCATAAGAACCAATGTCCCCACAAATACCTTTTTCGATGTCTCAGTTTCCTTATTCCAGCTGACAGGATACTAAATAAAACTAGAACAAGCTGCTAAATAAGATAGTGGTCTCTAATATGATCTCACTTGACAAGAATCTCTCTGGGCTCCCTAGGGATCCCATAAAAATGCTTAGAATATTAAAAATATATATCGTTCAGTGCTTTGTTTTGAATAGTGCCATCTGCCTAGACGAAAAATTAATGGTATTGCTGTCCAGAGTCACCCAGTTGATGTAAGTGGCCATAGAAATTAAATAAAAATAAACAAACATACAAATAAATAAAGACAACCTAGTAAAGGACAGCAAGCATTTTGGACAGGCCCCAAGAGAAACAAGGAAACCTCATCTGATGCTTTGTGCTTTAACATCAATAACTATTTGTTCCACTATTCACACATATTTAAGTACATAAATCACCCGTTTATTTTCTTGGCTCACCATGTCTGTATTATATATCCCTGTTTGCCCGTTGCAAATGCCATGGTTTGAGGGATGGTTATGTCCACCATTCTTTTGGGGGCAAGGAAAATAAACAGCTCTGCTCTGGCAGCTACTTAGTGAAATGTCTTAGATGTCCAAATAATTATAATTGCTTACCATTGTAGGAGGAAAAAGCAGATTGTGTTGGAAACCGGTAGTAAGTTTAAAACAAATTTAGCCTAAGCTTGTGTGAGAAATGATAGAAGAGAGTTTGATGTAAAACAGGCTGTTACTAAACAATAGGGATAATCAAATGAGAAAACAAAGAGGGCATTATTTTAATATGAATCCAAACTTGCCAAAAAGTTATGATCACTTTAATTTGACCAAAACAAGACCAGTACTAGCCTCAGTTAAGTGAGATAATAGTTGTTCAGGCTACTATAGAAAAGCATTTAGATAAAAAAAAGGTGTTTTCCCTAAGTCATTCCTTATTTTTAACAATACAGAACAATGACTTCTTTTAAAGCGGGCTGAAATTCCTTACCTGATATTCACATACACATTAAAATGTTTTGAAGATTGTTCATTTTATAAAATCGTTAACAATTTACCAGCTCAAAAGTTTTGTTTCTTTTAAAGCAGACAGTGACCCTGGTAGAAAAGTCTGCTTAAAACTGCTTACAACTATATTACACATAATGAATTTCTAGTAAAAACTGGCAAAACTTTGTTAATCTCTTTTAAGATCAAATCTGTATAATCAATTAAACTTTTAATTTAAATAAAATACACAGAATTTATAACAAAGATGAATATCCTTTATAGAAATTACTAATTTGTGTGTGAGTGTGCACACATGTGATAGATGAGATAGATGATGGTAGGTAGGTAGGTAGGTAGGTAGGTAGGTAGATAGATAGATAGATAGATAGATGGTCTAGATAGACAAATAGATGGATAGACAGATAGATAACATACAGGCTGGAAGACGGACAAATAGACAGAGATAGATATAAAACCAACAAGTCAGTCTCAAAGATAAATACATCCTTGATTATTTATGGAGTAAAACTATTATAGACGCTAAAGGACAATTAATGCCTATTTCTACATAAAGGAACAGTTGTACAAGTTCGCTTCGGGTACAAGACAGTCCCCTGGTCTAGTTCATGTTTGGTTTTCAGAAGGAAAAATATTTTTACATTTACAGATTATTCTTTATTCTATTAGAGCAATTCGTTTAGAAAAGGACTTCTTTTCTACTTTTCTGTATATATTATGTATCCATACATTCTGCACAGTTACTTTTTCTTCAAAATGCTGTTAACCTTTATTTTTTGAAATTTTAATCACTCCATCTGGTGAAAGAAAAATAATCTAATTCAATGATATGATACATTGCTTTTGAAACAATTTAGAACAAGAAACATGGCCTTAATAAAAAAATATCAGTAAAGACCATTTTCTATAGCAAAATCTTGGTGAAATTTATTACGTGCAGTTTATGATGTACTCTACTTGATAGATCTGTTATTAGCAAAATAATTTAGACTTGTAGGTTTCCTAATCACTAGGAATCTGGCAGTTCTCCTAAACAGCATGAGAGAATTAGCAAGTATAATCTTTGAATGTACTCTATTTTATGAATTATTATTAATGAGGGAAATCATCAGTTTTCCATTTCTCCTAATTTAATTTTATTAGAGCAATTTGAAGAAGTGACAAAGAAATCTCAAAAAAAGTTTTCATGTATTCATTGGAAGGTGCCTAGAAAATTTTACTGACTTGGATAATCAATTTATTATAGAGTATCATCAGCAGAATAAAGTCTCTGAAGTCTATAACACAAACAGCATCTTGTATGTTAATTATGAAGACTTAGCTCGGAAAACCTGGAACATTAGTAGTAATTTCCTATGTATGGAACTATTTCACATAAATTCTAATTTGTCCAGTATGAATGATTTCCGACACAAAACAGAAAAAAATCTTAAAATGTGGAAATGTTATTGCTCCAAATTTCACCTAAATCACTTGACTGCTAAATTCTTGTTCAAAATATGATTATTTCTACTAAAGCTATGAACCTCGAGAAGAAACTGCTAAATTCTTGTCCAAGCTATGAACCTCGGGAAGAAACTACTAAATTCTTGTTCAAAATATGATGATTTCTACTAAAGCTATGAACCTCGAGAAGAAACCATACTGAATTTAGCTGTTTTAATTTCTATTTAACTGAACTAGTAAAAAAAGGTCATTATTAAACCATTTCAAGATTTTTTCTAAGTTTCAAAATAAAAGAAAGTGGTAGGTTGCAAACATCACAGGGTATTCTATGAATAGAAGCAATAAAGCCCTACTTAACTTATTCAGTAACACATGATTGTAAAACAAAATATGATCTGGAATTTTTTTTCTCCTAACTACTTTGGATTTAGAGGAAAAAGTAAGAAAAAACCTAACCTTAAATAAAATTATGCAGCAACTTTTAGGACTATAAGAAACTGTGTGTGTTTGTGTGTATAAATATTACTGTATGTATGATATCTTTGTGTCTACAAAGTATAATTTCTTTGACATATGCTCTTGTATGGGCAATTAGGGAAATAAATTTCAATAATTATGAAAAGCAAAACAAATTAATTGCAATGCACATCATTTTGCAATTCAGAATATAATTATGTACCACCAAGTTATTAGTACATCGGGTAAAATAATAAGAGTAATGTATTAAAGTGTCTCCAAACCTCCAAGTAGATACACCAGAAAATTACAGGAGTTATTTTCTTGCCTAAATAAAAAACAAGCACGTGGAAACTTAGCCAACAATTAGTTCCTAAACTGCAACGCAAACTATTTTATATGTCTATTAGAGCTGCTATGTGGATTTCCATGTTCAAATGATGGTGGGATATTAAAAGCAGAGCATTCTGTTGCCAAAGAAAAGGTAACTGATGAAAGAACAAATCAATAGCTTGGTGTTTGGGAAAGATTAAGCTTATGGTGAACCATGGCCTAACTACTGATTGATGTGTCATACTCTATACCAATAATATTTTCTGTTATCTAGGTCAGGTCATCTAGATGGTTTTGTTTGGGTCCATTCCAATGATTTCCTTTCATTCAAGATCTGATTCAGATCACTATCTTTAAGAAAGCTGAAAAAAGAAAGTTTTGTTTAGCAAAAGCAAGACAGTCAATTTACCATGTATGTGTTTGCATATATACACAAATATGTAGAGTGTAAAGATAGAATGGTACCTCAGTACTCTTTGTTAATTGGATCCGGGAGGCATGCTGAGTGCCAAAAATGAGGGGTACCAAACAAATTTTTCCCATGTCAAAATTGATCGCTCTTTTACCTACTTTCTTCTTCACTCTCAGCGTGTCAACAATCAAATTCGTGGGGTGAAAAAGGAATTCTAAGACTCCGCTGCAGCTTGTGAGACCCTGCTATTGTCACCTTCTCAAGCCATGCAGGTGCCTGGACGATGTGGACTGTTCCCATAACAAAATACACTCATCTAATTGGATACTTGAAAGCCTCTCTGGTGTCCTGTAGGCACTACTGCCCATGTAGTCCATAGTTGGGCTACCCAGTCTTTGTGGGACAGGAGTAAGGGTTCTTCCACGAGAAGTTCAAGCATGGAAACAAAGTCTTGTCCGGTCACCAACTTGAATTGAATAAACCCACTGCTGGTGTGAATGGAAGGCTGGAGAGCTCGGGATAGGGGATGCTCCTCTATCCTGGTCTTGTTCGATCTCTCGACCATGGTATCCTGCTGCGTCATTTGGAGGAGTTGGGGGGGTAGGCATCGTGTTACGGTGGTTCTCACCCTACCTCTCTGATCAGTGGCAGATGGTGATGGCAGGAGGGTAGAGGTCAACCCCTGTGGCTGCTCTGTGGAGTGCCACAGGGTCAGTCCTCTCACCTCTCCTGTTCAACATCTATATGAAACCACTGGGCAAGATCATCCGTGGCTTTGGGATGGAGTTCCATCAGTACGCTGATGATACTCAGCTGTACATCTCCACCCCAGGCCACTCCAATATGCCCTTGACGTGATGTCCCAGTGTCTGGAGGCCGTGCGGGTCTGGATGGGGAGGAACAGGCTCAGGCTAAACCCTTCCAAGACTGAGTGGCTGGGGCTTACAGTGTCCCAATATAGCCAGCTGGTTCCATCACTGGCTGTTGGGGGTGATACATTGCCCCCCACGGAAGACCATTTGGCGGCCGTGGCCAGGGGGGCTTTCTATCAGGTTCGCCTGATCCGCCAGTTGTGTCCTTTTCTGGATAGGGACCCCCTACGCACGGTCACTTAAGCTCTAGTCATTTCCCGCCTGGACTACTGTAATGCTCTCTACATGGGGCTCCCATTGAGTCGTGCCCGGAGGCTCCAACTGGTCCAGAATGCAGTTGTGCAGGGGATCATGAGGGCAAGGGGTCGCTCTCATGTTACTCCTCTCCTGCGCGAGCTGCACTGGCTTCCGGTGGTCTTCCGGGTATGCTTCAAGATGTTGATTATCATCTTCAGAGTGCTCCATGGCTTAGGACCCAGATATCTACAGGAAAGCCTATTAACATCAGTTGCCTCCCACCGACCAGAACGCTCCCACAGAGAGGGCCTCATAAAGGTGCCGTCGGCCAAACAATGTCAGCTGCCGACCCCCAGGAGCAGAGCCTTCTTTGTGGCAGCCACTACCCTTTGGAATCAACTCCCCCCAGAGATATGCATGATCCCGGATCTCCATGTTTTTCGCCGTGGCCTTAAAACTCATTTATTTGTTTAAGCTGGGCTGTCCTAACTCCCCCTGGTTTTTAATTTTGATATTGTTTTGGGGGACAAGGACTTTAAATTTTATATCTTTTAAATTTGGCCAACCAGCTTAGTATTTTAATATTGTTTATAATTGTAATTTATTGTGTTTTTAATGTGTTTTATTGGCTGTTCACCGCCCTGGGTCCTTGGGGAGAAGGGCGGTATACAAATGTAAATAAACTAAACTAAATTACTGCTATGAACCAAGAGATGGCCTGAGGGGGATCTAGGTTTAACTATGCAAACTTTAGCACGGGAACCCCAAAATTGCTTTCGCTTCTTCTGTACCTATGTAGTGTACTTAATAAAGTTTCTACTATTGGGAGAACAATGTCCCAGAAGTTCCTTTTTTGGGTTTGCTAGCTGGACAGCTGACAAAAGAATATTGTTGTGAATCACAAGGCAGACAATGACAAGTATCGGGACAAAATGTTCATATCAAAATGCATTGAGTACAACATTTGATGAGTTTCAAAGCAGTTGACTACCAAGATTTCACTGTACACACTTACTTTTGGAGCACCATGTATGTGTACTAGATAAAGAGTCTCTGATTCAGGTGATTAAATAATACTTAATAAGCACAAAGAGTCCATTCCTTTCCAAGGGTTCTTGCTACCTTTTCTATAAATATGCACTTTATACATTTGTCTCCTTTCTCCTATTTGCTGCTCTTCTTTTAATCGTTTTTGTTCACCTATTTTTTAAATACAGCAGAGCCTAAAATAAACCTTACGGTGATATCCATATGACACCACAAGTCATAAATACAATTACTCAATATAAACATGGATTCAATTGTGAAATCTCTATTTTTAACAAACTGATAACATTTACTTTAAATTGGCAATTGATTTTCACTCATGAGATAATTCTACATTTAAAAATCATAATTGATGTGGATCCCCAAAATATCTTATGAGAAATTTACTTTGAATATCGTTAATGTGAGATGATCTAGAGCTTCAAAAATCCGATTCATAGTAATTGAGCATAAGATAGCATTAGAAGCTATATAAATACACACGTTATCAATTTCTATTTCTTTTTAAAGATTCTTCTCTACCAACGCACATGCATGCACATGCACACACACACACACGCACACACACAATTTCATACCTGCGAATTGCTTATCTCTCCATAGTGTTACTCAGACATAAGAAACAAAAGAATATTTGCCAGAAGCAAAGACCACCTTCCACCGTTTGTGTCATGCTCATGTGTTGAGCTGCTTTAGCAAAGCATAATTATTGCTGTTCAGATGAAGATTCTGCCCCCCCCCCTGTGCCTATGGAATTTGCATTAAAAAAATCTAGACATGCTGATTTTTCTCTCCTCCTATGCTAAAACTTTTCTATTTACTGTAGCTCAGTAAATATTTATTTTCCCTTTAGAAACGTAATCTCTCTTTCTCAACATCACTCATTTCTGTCCTGATATTAAATAATTTACAGCACTTTGAAAATCAGTTCTCTAATTGAATTTTTGAATGCAAAATGGGTTTCAGAAAATCATTAACTTCTTCAAAGTGAATTCCTTGGATCAGAGTTTAAACATTACAACTTTTCTTTACGTCTATATCCTGGCTGAATAGTATCTCAGAGGTTATGCAGAAAACTGATCGACTATCCTAAATCATGATCACATTTTTGTAGATCAAATGTTTGGAATCAGAATGCTGTGGGTTTTCCCAAACCTAGAATTTATAGAACTACTGTTTTCATTCATTAGACACCTTTCAAATCAGAATTCTTTTGCCCCAAAGGATCTGCTGGCTTAAGGGAAGGGAAGTAGGTTTTTATAACTCTTTATCTACTTTCTGTTACCTGTCTGCGCAAAGGAATGCGCTTTGTCAGTTTGTGCACCGCAGGTTGACTGCTGAAGTCTGATTTCTTGGTTGTCGATCTCATGCGGCACACGATGACTGCCACCACCATACAGACAATGATGAAGACTCCTGAGCAGTAGATGGATATCTCCACGTAGTCTGGGTATGTTGGGTATGGTCTGTTTGTGACTGAAGCTACAGTGCAAGTATGAAGGGGGAACAGGCAGGACAAAAAATTAGGAAGCAGCAAAAGATCAAGCTGAAGAGAAAAGAGCATTTACATAGATGGACTTCAAGTACTACTGCACCAAGTTTACAATAAGACACCAAATGCCCAATAGTTCCACAGTGTGCACCCAATTTAACAGACAAGATATTTTAACGCTTGACTGCTTAACATATCTAATATTTTAGGATGTGGCTGAAGCTGCTTTTTCTTTATTAAATGACCCTTTCAAGATAACTTGTGAATACAATCACTGTCAGGGTTATTAGCCAGCCTATTTATCTTTGAAATTAAGATTACATATTATTGGAATTATGCCTGTGATCACCTTC